>JAKIJQ010000001.1:10600000-10840357 GCA_023373905.1 Rhizoglyphus robini
TAATTTGAGCCATTGAGGATCCTTCTGGAACAATATTAGTCAATTGAAAACCAAACATTGAACGCATTTGGCACGCATTGAATATACTTGTGAATGAGACAATGAGATGCACTTCCGTGTACATGTAGATGATCAATTACTCTACAGAGAGCACACTCTCATTGATGTAAGTTGCGGCAAATATTTGTGACATAAAAGGACATTTGCAAATAGTAATCGTTCTTACTTTACTTTACTGCTTTATACCTAAATATAATAATAATCGTAATAGTCCTTTGTGGTCAACATTCCATTTGTCGGAATGAATCAAAGCGGTAGAGTACTTTGTTTGTGGTAACTAGTTTAAACAAGATGTAATAATTGCGCGTAATCCTATATTACAAATTATGTAATTATTAATTAGTTAGCCACATGTATATTTGAGAATAGGTTCAAATCTATTACTTAGCTTTTAGTAAATATATCTTTTATAAATAGGATTTGATGTTTCGGTTTATTTCTTTAAATTCTAAAATCATTCGATTACATATAGCCACAATTTAAGACGATCAAAAAATATTAAGAAGATTCAAAGTTTGAATTTGAAAGTCCAAACAAAATAAACCAAATCAAAACAAACCAGTCACAATAAAGGGCGTATTCAGAAAATCAAGAGTTGGGGCAATTGCCCATTACACTGGGACCATTCACAAATAAAGTTCAGACTAAAATTGTTATATGATCTTGGGTACTGCAGCCCAACATTGGTAGGTTAAAATCGTCACTGCATACTGAAGACTATTCCCACCTAAATGAGCCATAAATCTGTGTGTTCAGAAAATTTTAATAATTGGAAACTGCTACACCTTTAAGAGTGATTAGTAAACAACGTTACTATATAGATTTATATTGTGTTTGGTTTGCTTAGTTGTGTGGTACAGCCCACAAAGGCTACTGCGATGACCTGTTTATCGGGAGTGTATTGTCGGCAAAGGCGACGTGGCTGTTGTCGGCTTGTGTTGTCTGTTGTGTTCTGTCATTTCTGTCTCGATTTGGCATTTTCTCGGTTATTTTCGCCGGTTATTCTCTCGCGGTTACACTCCAAAGTTATTACCCGACCTGCTACTAATTGACCGTATTGTCGGTTATCATCCCAACCACTCCCAAAATGTACAAACGCGACAAGAAGGACGAAGAGGAGACGTACGGTAATCCGTTTGCGAAGGTTGACAAGACCTCGGTATTGCAGGAGGCTCGAGTGTTCAACGAAACGCCCGTCAATCCCCGCAAGTGCTCACTCATCCTCACGAAGATTCTCTATCTGATCAACAATGGTCAACAGCTGTCGACAAACGAGGCGACGGATGCCTTCTTCAATATGACCAAACTGTTCCAGTCGAAGGACACCACTCTGAGACGACTGGTCTACATTGGCATTAAGGAGTTGAGTCGTGTGGCGGAGAATGTTTATGTGGTCACCAGTTCCTTGACCACCGATATGAATGCCAAGGATGACCAGTGCCGACCGGCGGCTATGCGAGCATTGTGTCAGATTACCGATGCTACCACCTTTCAGGTAAGGGCATAATATTATAAATGTTTGCATATTTACCTTTCTTCTCTAGGGCATTGAACGTTACATGAAGCAAGCAATTGTTGATCGCAATTCGGCAGTGTCCTCTGCTGCGTTGGTGTCTTCCATTCATTTAGCAAAAACCATTCCCGAGGGTGTGAAACGATGGGCTAACGAGGCTCAGGAAGCACTCAATTCGGACAATGTCATGGTGCAGGTGCATGCCCTTGGCCTGCTGTATCACATTAGAAAGTCTGACCGACTGGCTGTGACCAAGTTGGTGGCCAAATTGACTCGATCCAATCTCAAGTCACCCTATGCGCTGTGTATGTTGATCCGCATTACGGCCAAGTTGATTGAGGAAGAAGGCCAAAGTTCGGACTCGCCTTATTTCGACTTTATCGAGTCGTGTTTGCGTCACAAGGCAGAGATGGTCGTGTACGAGGCGGCCAATGCGATCATTAATCTCCGGTGCACATCTCCACGGGAACTCAATTCCGCAATATCGGTTCTTCAGTTGATGCTGTCTTCCTCGAAGCCTACTATTCGTTTTGCCGCCGTTCGGACACTTAACAAGATCGCAATGAATCATCCGAATGCAGTGATGGCTTGTAATGTTGACCTGGAGAATTTAATTACTGATTCGAATCGATCGATTGCAACACTTGCCATTACCACACTACTCAAGACTGGCAACGAGAGTTCAGTTGAGCGGCTAATGAAACAAATTGCTTCGTTCATGTCTGAGATTAGTGACGAATTTAAGATTGTGGTTGTGGGCGCTACGAGGGCCTTGTGCGCCAAGTTTCCCCGCAAACATACCGTCATGATGAGCTTCTTGAGTTCAATGCTGCACGAAGAAGGTGGTTATGACTACAAGAAGTCCATTGTGGAGACAATTGTCGCTATTATTGAGGACAATCAGGAGGCGAAGGAGGCTGGACTGGCGTACTTGTGTGAATTTATTGAGGATTGTGAGCACACTAGTTTGGCGGTCAAGATTCTGCATTTATTGGGCCGTGAGGGTACCAAAACTGCTCAGGTTTGTCCTCTACTTTATTTATTTACTCAAATCAAATTAACACAATTTTCCCTTCCACAGCCCGCCAAATACATTCGATACATCTACAATCGACTCATCCTTGAAAAGAGTCCTGTTCGTGCGGCTGCCGTCTCATCATTGGCTAAATTTGCGGCTCACTGTGAAGATTTGTTGCCACAGATTTTGATTCTTCTGGAACGATCTACTCTGGACACGGACGACGAAGTTCGTGATCGGGCCACTTATTACTTGAACATTCTACAGGCAAAACAAAAGCCAGTGCTCAACACGTACATCTCCAATTCACTGCAGGTGTCGATTGTTGGTCTGGAGAAGGCATTGCAGAATTATCTTCAAGCGGGTGCAATGGACCAGAGTGCTGTGGCCAGTTCGTTTGATATCAAATCTGTTCCACTTTCCACTGGTCCGCTCTATGGTGATTCAGGCGACTCCAAACTTGGCGGTGCTTCGGCTAAGGCTGCTGGTTCGGTGGCCAATGGTGTGAGCGGTGGTGCCCAGGCAGTGGAGAAGATTGCTGCCACCCGACAGGACTTGTACGCCGAACAGTTGGCCTCTATTCCAGAGCTGGCTGCCCTCAATCTGGGTCCTATACTAAAGTCGTCCTTGCCGGTGGAGTTGACCGAGTCCGAAACGGAGTACGTGGTCCAGTGCATCAAACATATGTTCAGGGAACATGTTGTGTTGCAGTTTGACTGTACCAATACGTTGAATGACCAAATACTGGAGAATGTTTCGGTCTCGTTGGAGGTTTGTTGCTTTTCGGTTTGTTTTGGTTCATGATTATTTATGGTTTTGTATTTAGATACCTGAAGGCTTTTCGGTGCAAGCGCTTGTACGTGCAGACCAACTGGCCTACAATGTTCCTCGTTCTGTTTATATTGCACTTGCTATTGATCCTGAATCTGAGGTTTCATTGCTTTCGGCCACCTTCAATTCGGTCACCTTGAAGTACACTGTGAAGGATTGTGACCCGAACACCAGTCAGGTGCTGGATGATGAAGGGTATGTTGAGTGTCTAGATTGATTTGATGTGGTTACTAATGCAGTATTTCTCTCATAGTTACCCCGACGAGTACGTTCTGGAAGACCTGGACCTTCTGGTTGCCGACTACATGCAACGCATCACTACGCCCGACTTTCCCGCTGCTTGGGACGAATTGGGCGAGGAGAACGAAATGGAGGAGACCTATGCACTGTCGAACTTTAAGACACTGGACGAGGCGATCAAGAATCTGGTCACCTACATGGGCATGCAGGTGTGCGACCGAACGGATCGAGTGCCCGACGGCAAGACCGCCCACACTGTCTACCTGTGTGGCATATTCAGAGGAGAGACCGAGGTACTAGTGCGGGCCAAGTTGGCAGTCAGCACTGATGGCATCACCATGAAACTGTCGGTCAGGTCACAGGCAGCAGACGTAACCGAATACATTGCATCGGCTATTGTCTAAATTCGGCGATGATCATTAGTTGAGGATTCTATATTTTATTACGGAATGAATTATGGTGATGATTCATAGTATATGTATTGAGTAGAGTGATTTCATTTTTATATTTTATGTCATTCTTTATAATAAAGATTTTATTGGGAAACGAGAATGCATATTTCATAAATTCTTTCTATGTTTTGACAGTTGTGTCGTCACGTGCTTTGTGAACGCGCATGAGCATGTGTTGATGTTTGTGTTTTGATTCTTCTTCTTCTGACAGTCGTTTCTCAGGTGAACCGTGTTCATGTTTGCCAACAAATTCAACCTCACCATCAATTCCAATGTCGTTGATATCGTTCACCCTCGACTTGTCCTCCTCCTCGTCAGGCTCATCATTGCCCTCGCCCTCACCCGAGCCCAACAAGGTGACCTACACCTGGGTGATTGACAATTTCTCCTCCAAACAGTCTGTCATGGTTTCGCCCTGTTTTCACATGTCAAACAGTGAACAGAAGAGTACTGGTTTCAATTTGCAATTCTACCCACGAGGTATATCGTCCTTTTGGAATGAGAAACAAATGATCCTGTACTTGTGGCTGGATACGTGCGAGCATGCAGACAGTGTGAAGGTGATTAGTACGGTTTCGATACTCAATGCTGATGGAATTAGATGTCATGTACAGGGTGAGTGTTGTGTGGGTTTGATTTATTTAATTGAGGATTCACATTTGTTTCCTCAAATGTAATAAAACGTTTATTTACTTTAATTTCTCCACCCTAAACAGAAGGCCGAGCCGAATTCAATGACATTCACAAACTCAAAACAATGCAATCCAACTGGCTGTATATGTTGTCCCGTGAATATATTCTCAATGAGGAAAATCGACTAATCACCAATGATCAGTTGACTATTCAGTGCGAGGTAATGTCCATTCGTCTATTATTATATTCTACCATGGTACAATTATATTTATTATTCATAGGTCCAATTGATGAATTTCGATTTCGAAGAGTCTGCATTTGTGGACAATCGATTCAAAATACTCGACGACTTTCAATCTCTGTTGGACAGTGGCACTTTTGCGGATACTCAAATTGTGGTCGGCGGTACTACCACTCAGTCGACTGTTTCTACTAGTGAAGATAGTAATATTAATGAGGCGGCAAACGAGAGAAGCACTCCGATTAATCGAAAAGAATTCTCCGTACACAAGGCAATACTCGCAGCTCGTTCCCCAGTGTTTGCTGCCATGTTCCAACATGAAAACTCAAAAGAATCACTCGAAAATCGTGTGGACATTCCCGACATTGATGTGGATGTGTTTGAGGAGATGCTTCGATTTATTTACACCGGGAAAGTGGCCAAAATTGAACCGTTGGCCAGTGAATTGATGATTGCTGCTGATAAGGTCTGCTGGGACTTTTCTATATATTAATAATCTAACCTATAAATCTATTATCTTGCCAGTACCAACTGGACTCACTAAAGTGCATCTGTGAACAGTATCTGTGCAGCTCCATCTCCACCGAAACAGCAGCCAATTTGCTTCTACTTGCCGACCGACACAATGTCACCAAATTGAAGGCGAGATGTGTCGATTTCATATCGCGAAATGCTACCAAAGTGAAGGACACTGACGGATGGAAACGAATGACCAAACTGAGGCCTGAACTAGCCATTGAATTATTCCTGCATTTGGCATCGATTAAGGGATAGATTGAATTATTATAATTGACACTAAATTGTCATCGATTTTATTAGTGCATTAACAAATGAATTAAAATGAATTATTGCAATGAAACATGTTCAGACTGTAAGCGTGACACCTTTTCGAGATAGCCACTCGGATCAGGTTGGACAGGAACTTGATTTTCTTTGTATTCTCCCAAGTGCACCACTCGAATGTGCCCAACCACGTGATCCTTTTGTGCGGAAGTGTAGCCACAGGCCTTGCATCGGTATGGTTTGACATTCATGTGGGCCACAAGTTGGTGCAATTTACAGTTGCCCAGTGAGGTGAAGGTCTGCTCACAGAATTGACACAGAAATAATGCTCGAGTTGAGTACTCAAAATCGTGAAACATTTGAGCATACATTGCGTCGATCATTCGGTTGAGCTGCTGTTTGGCTGCCATTTTGGAACGTTCAAAGTATTGCATAAATTCGGGATCGTTCAGTAGAGACATTCTCGTTGTGGTGGTCGTGGTAATTTGGGCAATACTGAAGAATATGCACAAACGCAATTATACCTTAAATACTACTGCAACCAACACTCAACGATTACTAAACCACAAATGCTTTCTAATGTTCTTTTTGTACTTCTTTTCTATTTTGCACAACTTTCTCATTGACCTTGATCGATAGACCTGTGATCATTTTGAAGTTCAATTTGAACAACAACAACGTTGTCAGTCATCGATAAGGCCTCACTGGGTCAATCGAATAAATAAATATAGACTACCGTCGGATAATTTACGTGTCCAATTGTCAATAAGGAAAAACTAACAGTTTTAAACTGTCTTTGAATGATCTATAATAAAAAGTTAAGGCTATATATCGATGAACGATCATGCACAATGCACGTGTTTGTGTGATACATTGAAGCAATATTCTCATCAGATCATCATCAAAATACCCAACATGTTGTTTTGTATATAGTTTGATTGACGTAACAGTTAAACAATAAAGCTATTTTATTTGCCATCGATAATACATTCACAATAAAATGCACAAATATATCGATCAATCAAAAAGAATGAATTCGCAAATTCACTTACTTAGTCTTGAGTGAGATTGCCTTCAACAGCTCAACCAGTAGATCGGGTTTCGATTTGATCTGTGTCCAGCCATCTGTGGCCATCACTTCAATGGAATTGTCCGTGATCAGTTCGATGCATTTCGATTTTAATTGAGCAGCGTTGTGCATGTCTGCCAGAAGGAGAATTGAGGACACTGATTCGATGTTGAGACTTGTGCGGAGGGAGTGCTCACAGGCGCCTTTCAGGTGGTCCAATTGGTACTAGGAAATTTAAGGAAAATTTATAAATATAATTCACACAAATAGGCAAACAAACCTTATCGGCAGCGACAAACAACTCCATTGCACATTCGTTCACATGTTCATAAATATGTCCCGTGTAAATGTAACGAAGCAATCGTTCGAATACGTCCACCTCAATGTCACTAATATCCACTCGATTGTTCTTCTGTTCTTTCAAATTATTACGAAACATGGCCATAAAAACAGAGGACCTAGCCGCGAGTATGGCTTTGTGTGCTCGAAATTCTTTGCAACCACCATCACCACCACCAACCACAAAGAGAACATCAGACAAATCAGTGCTTTCAAGCAAATTTTGATAGTCTTGACAAAAATCTAGCGAAATTCGAGTAGGATTGCTCGTGAACTTATCGTCAAGCACATTCACCTCACAATGGATGGTCAACTTGTCGTCCGTCATCAAACGATTCGATGGATTGAACAGATAATCGCTTAATATAAAATTGGTCACATATCGATACGAATTGATGCCGTCCCTGTAGTTCCAAGTGAACTCTATCAAACAAAACTTATTATTATGTACAATTTAGTAAAATATATTTACCTTTAGTAAAGCACTTCTCCATGTCACCATTTAGAATTGACAACTCACAGTGCACATTCAACTTCTTCTCAATGGAGGCATAAAACAAATAGACCAAAATGTCGTGTTCAAAGTTGGCCAACTTTGGTTTAGGAAAAATGTTCAAATAAAACTTGTTCAGGCTCCTCTCAGACGAGCAGAATATTTGCGAACTCATCACCTCCTCGTACTGGTCGTACTTGCGGCTGAAATTATTGATGATCCAGGTGAGTGTTGCCGTTTCGGCGATGTACGTGTTCGTGGGCTGATTTACAGCCATTTCGGGACGTGAAATTTAATAAGTTATTAACTGTTATATTCACGTTTCTAAACAAAACCAAAACAAAGGCACATGCAAAAGTAACTTAAAGTGCCACCAGATGGCGCAACAGTGTTTGACATGAGAGGCCGTCTGTTGAGGCTCAAAGTTGAGCAGTCACGCGTTGTTTGATTCAACAGTTTGCAGTCAACTCGTCCCTTTGATCTCTCGATTGTACCAAATCTCGTGATTATCTCCCAAAATGTCGTCCACTTTGAGCACTTCGTTCACCTCGACAATCACCTACCAGGAGAGGGCATCCTACACCTGGCACATCGATGGCTTCAGGTCTAAGGATGTCAATCCGAACACCAACTTTGTGCGATTCAACAATCGCTCGGAAGCTGTCGAATTCTACTTGCATTTGCTTCCGCATGGATCAAAAATGTTTGAAAAGCGTGACCATGTTACCGTGAAACTTATTTTCAATGATCGATATTTAGACAGGTTGAACATCAACTTGAAGTATCACTATCGACTGTCTATTGTGGATGTCGATCAACGACAGCAATTAACTCAAAGTTTGTTTAGAATATATATCAATTGTATAGTAATATATTCCTACTTTTGTTTAGATGGTTTCGTTGTGTGGCCTCATGAAACTGTAACCCAGTTTAACATTCCTCGAGCCTACTTACTCGACAATGAAGAACGATTGCTGCCTGATGATGTTTTGACTATTCACTGTGAGGTATGTCTTTGTGTGTGTTCGTTTGCTCATTATAAGCCTTATATATCGAACTTATTTTGTTTGTCAGGTCTATCTCATTTACAATGATTTGCTGAACGCCACCGAGAACTCGATGGAGCCAAATCCCGGTCTGGCAATGCAGGCCTTGCAAGCAGGACAAACCGTACAGGACAATTTTGAATTCCTTCTCGAAAGTGGCAAACTGTCCGATGCAGTGCTCGTGGTGGGTGGAAAGGAATTTCGTGTGCACAAAGCTGTGCTTGCTGCACGGTCGCCTGTCTTTTCTGCCATGTTTGATCACTCCAACACGAAGGAGGCAAAGGAAAGCCGAGTGTACATTGTCGACATTGAGGTGGATATATTCGAGATATTTGTGCGCTATCTCTACTCGGGCAAGATTGAAGATTTGCTGCAACAGTATGCTTCGGAATTGTTGGTGCCTGCTGATAAGGTATTTTACTCGTAGCTTATGGCTAATATTGATCTAATCGAATTTATTGTTATGTTTTGCAGTACCAATTAGATTGCTTAAAGTCCATTTGCGAGCAGAGTTTGATTGACCAAGTGGACGACGAATCGGTGTGTCGTATTCTACTGCTGGCAGTGATGCATTGCACCAAACAGCTCGAGCTCAAATGCATGGACTACATTTCGATCAATTTGACTCACGTGGTCACCACCGAGGGATGGACCCAACTGACCAAGGCCAAGCCCGATCTCGGCTTTCAGCTGCTCCAGCACATGGCCACCGTTCATGTGGATGGTTGATTTATATGTAGACATTTTAATAATCATTCAATCATTCGTTTTCAAGTACACAAATTTGACATAATATAATAGTGAAATTTAAACCCGATTTATCATTATCAATAAGAAATAATATCTACTTTTAGAATATAATAATAAATAAAACAAATTTTCTAGATATAATAAGAGAGATAATTTTCATGAGAGGAACAACTTATGAATACGTTTGAGGTAGTAGTCTAGACTCAGCTGAAAAGATATCAAAGTCTGATTGTGAAGTTCAATGTGAACCAAATGGCGAGGTCAGTGAACATTGAAATGGTGATTTTGTTAACATGATGGTCTTGCTGCAATATGATGAAGTCGACCAAATAACCTTAACAAAATTAAACACAACGAAAATATATTCCAAATTCAAAACAATTCAGATAGTTTGAATATTGCGACATTTGTGGTGCTTTTGGGAATTGTATTCCTGTCCGGTTAGTACAGGATACAATTCAAATTGACCAAACTTTCGCAAATCAAAAATGTCAATTTAAATGAATAATTGATTTGCGATTATTATCAATTAGAAATATTGACTTTTTGTATTTCATTTTTGAATTGCAATTTGATGAAATACGTCATTTGTGAACATGACATGACCACAAAAGAAGCATGCTTTGTGTGTCTTTCCGAAAGTTAGGCCAGTTTCCTTTTGTACATCAAACAGCAATCGTTTCTCTTTTTTATTATCGTTTCTCATCGAATCTACATCTACAATGGCCTCTATTGTAGATTTGTCTGCTATGCCCACCACTACCTACACCTGGGCAATTGAAAAATTTACATATCTCGATTCGTTCTACTCGCCTATATTTCATTTGCGCGAAGATGAGAAAATTACCTTTGGTTTGGAAATGAAGGCAAAAGGTGCCACTGATTGGTTCAGCAACACGCACGTGACGTTTCAGTTGTTGTTGAATGATGGTGCTGGTCGGGAGAAGATTTCGGTGAAATATCGACTCTCGATTGTTGATGTCGATGGTAACAAGTGTAACTCACAAGGTTTGGGATAAATGTTGTTGTTGATTTATTATAACTTTTAATTGTTGTCTCTAGATTTATTTGCTTTGTATGACACAACCAAACGTGACGTCGATGTCATTCAGCAAGCGCTTCAGTACAACATTTCGCGTATGTATTTGTTTAACAATGCTCAACGTTTCTTGTCCGTGGATAAATTGACAATTTTTTGTGAGGTAATTGAACGGTTTATCTTTTTCTGCCTTTCTGTATTGTTCTCATTTATTAAGGTGTTTAATATTGCCGAATCAAATGTGAAAACCGTATCAAAACTGCCCAATGATTTGCAAACTTTACTTGAGAATGGCAACTTCTCCGATTTGTCGCTTATGATTGGCGACAAACAATTTCGTGTGCACAAGGCCATACTCGTAGCTCGTTCACCTGTGTTTGCTACTATGTTTCAGCATGAAAAAATGATGGAATCACTCGAGAACAAAGTGGACATTGTCGACATTGATGTGAATGTGTTTGAACAATTTTTGCGTTACATCTACACTGGCAAGCTTAACTCATTGGCCCAGTTTGCTTCAGATTTGTTGATTATTGCTGACAAGGTACGGAATTTGTATTAAATGATTAATGAATTAATTTAATAATTTCCTTGTTAGTATGAAGTGAAAGATTTGAAATCTACCTGCGAGCAATACTTGGCCAACAAGTTAACCATTGACACAGTGGCGAGCACTTATCTTTTCGCTGACAAGTATCAGGCTTTTGGATTGAAGATGCGCTGCATCAAGTACATCCGCAAGCACATTTCGGAAGTGATGCGCACCGATGGTTGGAAGCAGATCAACACTAGATCGGACTTGATAGCTCAACTGCATTTTGTGTACTCTCTGGTAACAAAGATGGCGTCGGATCTGTAACTGGATGTGCCGCAGGTGCAGACTGGTACACTAGTGCTCGACTTGTATCTGGACATTAAAACAACCAAACTGTAAAACTGTTTGCTTATTTTGTGCATTTGCATAGGTGTCAGATTTGCCTTCTTCTTTATTACTAATAGTTAACATTTGATTATTCGTCCACATAATTTCTTATTTTTACTTTGACCATTTTGGTGATTAATATCAAATCCAGATTTAAAAGTATTAAAATTTATAGCATACTGATTAGAATCTTGTTATATCGTTATGCATAAACGAGTCAGATAACTAGTGACGCAAATGGCAGAACTTTTGTTATTTTTATATCTCGGATACTTTAATAATATAAATTATCTTTACTTTGAGGCCAATTGAGTCTCAAATAATCATTGCCATTGTGAGTAACTATGTTGTATTATATATAATATGCAAGTTATCAGTGCTTATCATTGCTGCAAAAACCACCTCATGAGATGTTTGCTTAGCATTGTTACATTGTAACATACGATTGTAAGGTTGACGTGTTCAGATGTGCCCGTAAAGCAGGCTCATATATGTTTGCGAGAAATAGCTTCAAGAATGACTTCGTATGTTGATTTGTCCGATGTTCAAAAGAAAGTTAACCACACCTGGACAGTTAACAGCGTAAGCAATTACTATAATCAATCGTGTGCAAGTTCGCCCCAATTTTCCCCCTCAAATGATGCAAGTATTCAATTTTTGCTAAAATTGTTCGGAAGATATTGTAATACACATTATTTCATATGTTTGTGTTTGCAAAGTCAACAAAGGGAATTGCCAGTGCATTATAGGATTGCTATTCTCGATTCTAACGGGCAAAAACGAAATCCACATGGTAAATATGCAATCCTTGAAATGTTCATAAATAAAACTGACCATGAATTATTTTAGAAGGTCGTGCTGTATTCAGTTACAATCAGTATAATCCCTATAGCTATGAAGCAAGGGATGGTTGGGAATATAAAATTTCAAAAGATTACTTAACTGAGCAAAGCTTGATGCCAAGTAATCAATTAAAAGTATTTTGTGAAGTAAGCAAAATAATTTTTATTTGCTAATAATTACAACATTTAATGCAATTAATCTGTCTCGACAGGTTTTTGTACTAGACAGTCCGAATGTACAAGTCATCGATACAGACGTTTCAAAACTCAACGCGCCCAAGAATTAAGTTCTTGAAGACTATGAAGCACTGCTCAAAAGTGGCGATCTCAGTGATGTTGTTCTGGTCATCGGTAAAAAGAGCAAGGCAAAGGAGTTCAATTTACACAAGAACATTCTCGCTGCTCGATCGCCAGTCTTTTCCGCCATGTTCAATTGCGATTTGGAGGAGAAAAAGAAAAATCGAGTGGTCATTACTGATTGAGTACCAATTGGAGCATCTGAAGGCCATTTGCGAGCGTACTCTAATCACTACACTATCGGTTCAGACGGTGGCTAAGACTCTTCTAATGGCAGACATGCACAGTGCGGCGTACTTGAAGAAGAAATGCATCGAGTACATCACTCGCAACTCGGAACAGGTCATGGCCAGCAAGGGATGGGCAGAGATGACAAAAAGCCGACCTGAATTGATCATGGAACTGTACAAGGACATGTCTTCTAAAGCTAATCCGTTCCTGAAGAATTAAATTCAACAATTATGCAATTCAACTTTATGACTTGCGTTGTTATAATAAAAGTTTAAGCGGGAAGATCAATATGTCTAAAATATAAAAACTTTATTTGTAATTATAGATTAGAAATAATATCGTCCTTTATCGAATTTGATCGTGAAATTGTAATAGAAATTTGTATTTTTAGCAAAACAAATTAGGCAATTAAATTTCCGCAAACGTGGCCTCGATGTCATCCAACAAGCACTTCAGTACAACATTTCGCTTACGTATTTGTTTGACAATGCTCAATGTTTTTGTTACCCGAGGACAAATTGACCATCTTTTGTGATATATTTCGTTTAGCATTCGACCATTTGTCAACACAATTTCTTACTTCTTACTCTGACCAGCAAATCAATGGAAGTTTTTTGCTATTTTGTATATCTCTTTTATTAATTACAAATCCATCTTATTGCTGTTTGATTGCAATTTTGTGTGATTGTAATTGTTTACATAGTAACTATTTATATAATAGTTACTTAGTTAGTTGTGCTTAGTTAGTTTTAATAGTTACAATTTGAAAGGTTGATTTCCGCAATGCTCATTTGCAAATATGCACCTGAACTGTCCTCTGTTTGTGTGTGACCCCTGTGAACATAGCCCTCTCATGTTTGCCACTGCAAGGTTTCACTGCACGAGACACCTTTTCCTGTGTTTAGTCTAAACTTTAGACAACGTGCGCGCTTGTTTGCCTTTGTGTATTTACTTTTATGTCTTGCATATACAAAACATATCGAATCTACATCTACAATGGCATCTATTGTCGATAATCGAACAACTATCTATACATGGAAAATTAAAAAGTTTTCCTCTCTCGATTCGTTATACTCGCCTATCTTTCATTTGCACGGAAATAAGAAAATTTCCTTTGGTTTGGAAATGAAGGCCAAAGGATCCGCTGATTGGTTCAACAAAACACACGTGATGCTTCAGTTGTTGTTGAATGATGGTGCTGGTAGAGAGAAGATTTCGGTGAAGTATCGACTCTCGATTGTGGATGTCGATGGTAATAAGTGCAACAGACAAGGTTTGGGACAAATGCTGTTGTTGTTGATTTATAACTTTAATTTTGTCTTTAGATCTGTTTTCTTTGTATGACACCACCAAACGCGGCATCGATGTCATTCAGCAGTCACTTCAGTACAACATTTCGCGTACGTATTTGTTTGACAATGCTCAGTGTTTCTTGCCCGAGGACAAATTGACCATCTTTTGTGAGGTAATTAAACTCTTTATCTTTATCTGCCTTTCTGTATTGTTCTCATTTCTTAAGGTGTTCAATATTGATGAACCAAATGTGGGAACCGTATCAAAACTTCCCAATGATTTGCAAACTTTACTTGAGAATGGCAACTTCTCCGATTTGTCGCTTATGATTGGCGACAAGCAATTTCGTGTGCACAAGACCATACTCGTAGCTCGTTCACCTGTGTTTGCCGCCATGTTTCAACATGAACAAATGATGGAATCACTCGAGAACAAAGTGGACATTGTCAACATTGGCGTTGACTTATTTGAACAATTTTTGCGTTACATCTACACAGGCAAGCTTTACTCACTGGAACAGTATGCTCCGGATATGTTGATTGTCGCTGACAAGGTATAGAATTTAAATTTCATGCAAACAACATTGATTTTGTTTTCTTAGTATCAAGTTGAAGATTTGAAATTTACCTGCGAGCAATACTTGGCCAACAAATTGACCATCGAAACAGTTGCGGATACATTTTTTTTGGCTGACAAGCATCAAGCCGCTGAATTGAAGTTGTGCTGCATCAGGTACATCAACAAACACACTGCCAAAGTGATGCTCACCGAAGGTTTGAAACATATTTTCAATACTAGATTGGATCTCGTGCGTGACTTGTATCTGGACATTTCCTGTAAGAAACACTAAAACAGTTTGCTTATTTTGTCCATTTCGAATGTCAGATTTTTTATTATTTATTTTCATTTGATTACACGTTCAGCACAATTTACATTCCTTATTTCTTACTTTGAACGTTTGATAATCGTATCTATAGATACCTATAGGTTGTGCATGTAATGGCATGTTGATTAAATTTTTGTTAGCAGAGGTATATGACTTTCGTTACTCACAGAGTGTTCAATGTTCAAAGGCACTTTCAAAGCTCTATAGATCTTCCTACATTTATTATTTTATTTAAGCACATTGTATAATATAATGTATACCTTATCATCACCGATTGCTATGGAACATTTATGATCACAAATCTTACTACAAGTCTAGACTGATTTGAGCTGTACGATTTATACGCTTTACTTGGCTCTAATGACAATGCTGACTATTTTGCAGTGTTTAATCGACAGTTGATCCGTGAATGCGCATTCTAAAAATTAGCAGCCATGTCTTCGTTTGTTGATTTGTCTGATGTTCGCAAAAAAGCTAACTACACCTGGACACTTGATTATTTAAATAATTATAATCAAAGCTCTATTAACTCGGCCCAATTTTCGCCTTCCAACGATCAAACAATTAAGTTTGCTCTTCGATTAACTGGGAAAAATGACGGTAGATACAATTCACAAAATATGTATGTCACAACGTATTCTATCTTTCTGAATTTGCAAAGGCCGCTTCAACAAGAATTGTCTGTGCATTACAAAATTGCAATTCTTGATTCAGATGGACAGAAACACTGTCCAAAAGGTATGAAAAAAAAAGTTTAACTCATTTTTAAGTAATTTTTATGTATAGAAGGACGTGCTGTATTTTTAAAGGATAATGTTTCTCCAAACAACAATTATAATAGATATAATCAACAACAAACTGCATACCATAAACCTGACGAGGGATGGGATTTCTCAATATCTTCAGAGTTCTTGAAGAAATATAATTTGGATTCAAACAATAGATTGAGGATATTTTGCGAAGTACGACTTGTTTGATAATCAGCATAATAATAATTTTTCACTATAGGTTTTCGTACTGGACAATCCAAACGCGCAAGTCATCGATACAGACGTTTCGAAACTTGACTTGCCAAAGAATCAAGTCCTGGAAGACTATGGAGCCCTACTTAAGAGTGGCGATCTCAGTGATGTTGTTCTGGTTATCGGTAAAAAGGGCAAGTCGAAGGAGTTCAATTTGCACAAGAACATTCTCGCTGCTCGATCGCCAGTCTTTTCCGCCATGTTCAATTGTGATTTGGAGGAGAAGAAGAAAAATCGAGTGGTGATTCCTGACTTGGCGATTGAGGTGTGCGAATTACTTCTTCCGTACATCTACACTGGCAAAATACCTTCGATGAAGGAGTATGGATTGGAATTGTTCTTTGCTTCAGATAAGGTTAGTGTTTTAGGGTTGATGTCACAACTTCAACTAATTTCTCTTTCAAAAAGTATCAATTAGACCATCTGAAGGCCATTTGCGAACGAACCCTAATCACCACACTGTCAGTTCAAACGGTGGCCAACACTCTTCTAATGGCAGACATGCACAGTGCTGCTTACCTGAAGAAGAAATGCATCGAATACATCACTCGCAACTCGGAACAGGTGATGGTCACTAAAGGTTGGGCAGAGATGACCAAACAGAGACCTGAATTGATCTTGGAACTGTACAAGGACATGTCCTCCAAAGCTAATCCATTTTTGAAGAATTGAATTATACAATTAGGTAGTTTGAGTTTAATACACTGTACTTTGTACTTTCGATGTAATTGCCCAATAAAATTATACAATAAATAAAATTAATAAACATACTTCAAAAGTGATGCTCACCTTTCGGTGGAAACAGATTTTCAACGCTAGATTGGATCTGGTGAGCGATTTGTATTTGGACATGTTCTGCAAGAAACAGTAAATTTTTTTGCTTTGCTTTATTTTGTGCATTTGCAAAGAAACAGATTTGCATTTTTAGTACTATTAATTAGCATTCGATTTATTTAGAGTATTTTTGTAAACACAATCTCTTATTTCTTACTTTGACCAACAAATTAATAATGGCAGTACTTTTGCTATTTTTACATAACTCTTTAATTACACTTTCATTTAATATTATACTTTATATGCATTTTATAGCTGTTTGCCACATTGTAATTTACAATTTGAAAAGTTGGCGAGTTTAGATTTCTCAAATATGAACCTGAACTGTCCCCTTATTTGTGGACATACCCCTCTCGTGTTTACCACTGCACGAGAGACCTTTCCTGTGTGCTTAGCGTGCCCGCTTGTGTGCCTTTTGTTTTGTGTTTGTATTTACTTTTGTGTCCTGCAAATATTTGTGAGTAATATCTACATTCAAAGAATGACCTCGTATGTTAATTTGTCCGATGTTCAAAAGAAATTTAACTACACCTGGACAGTTAACGGTGTAAACGACTATTACAATCAAAGCTATGCAGACTCGCCTCAATTTTGGCAATCAAATGATGCAAATATTAAATTTTTCCTAAGATTGTCTGGAAAATATGTAAGCTATAGCATTACGTATTATACCATATATTTATGCTTGCAAACTCAACAACGGGAATTGCCTGTGCATTATAAGATTGCCATTCTCGATTCTATTGGACAAAAACGAAATCCGCATGGTATGGTATCTGTACAAATATATTTATGTATAAATAAAACTGACGATTAATTTTTTTGTAGAAGGTCGTGCTTTGTTCAGCTACAACCCCAATTCTCCGAATAATCGAGAAGCAAGAGATGGCTGGGAATATAAAATTTCAAAAGTTTACTTATCTGAGCAAAACTTGATGCCAGGCAATCAACTTAAAGTATTTTGTGAGGTAATAAAAGCAATTTTAATTTTTGTTTTACTTCAAATTATTCTGTTTTATCAGGTTTTTGTGCTGGACAGTCCAAATGTTCAAGTCATCGATGCAGACATTTCGAAACTTAACGAGCCCAAAAATCAAGTCCTGGAAGACTATGAGGCACTGCTCAAAAGTGGCGATCTCAGCGATGTTGTTTTGGTTTGTGGTAGAAAAGGCAAGTCGAAGGAGTTCAATTTGCACAAGAACATTCTCGCTGCTCGATCACCAGTTTTTTCCGCCATGTTCAATTGTGATATGGTGGAGAAGAAGAAAAATCGAGTGGTGATTACTGATTTGGCTGCGGAAGTCTGCGAATTGCTTCTTCCATACATTTACACGGGCAAGATACCTTCGATGAAGGATTACGGATTGGAATTGTTCTTTGCCTCAGACAAGGTGAGTGCTTTCGGGTTGATGTCACAACTTCAACTAACTTTAACTCTTTCAAAAAGTATCAACTAGACCATCTGAAGGCCATTTGCGAACGAACCCTAATCACCACACTGTCAGTTCAGACGGTGGCCAACACTCTCCTAATGGCAGACATGCACAGTGCTGCGTTCTTGAAAAAGAAATGCATCGAGTACATCACTCGTAATTCGGAACAGGTGATTGCTACTAAAGGTTGGGCAGAGATGACCAAACGGCGACCGGAATTGCTCATGGAGTTGTACAAGGACATGTCATCGAAGGCTAATCCATTCTTGAAGAATTGAATTCATCATCAATTCAAGTTTGTCTTGCATGATGTTATGGCACAATAAAATTTATATTTTGTAACCAAACCAATTGGTAACTGTTGGTTATGGTTAAATCAACTAATAAGTCGAGAGTAATGTCGAGACTAAGCTTTATTGTCGATAAGCTTGACAAACAAGCAAAAAGTGTAGATGTTTGTCCGGGAAGGGTCGATCGACTGTCATTAACTCTCAACTCGAGATCTCTTATCATCAAATTGGTGGTATCATAGCATTGTGAGTTATCCAAAGGATGTCCGTCTTAGTTTTTGTGTTGCGTATATGCGTTCTCGTTTGTGTTGTGTGACACTTTTGTTGTCACTTGAGAACAATAAACTCAAACACAAAACAACAACCTCAACCCCAACCAAAAATGTCCTCTTCAATGCCAAACTTACTGTCCAACTTGTCACTCCTCAATTCGACAACCACCAAGTCATCAACTCAACCTCCCCCTCCAAGTCAAACAGCAGCAACAACCACAACATACATTTGGCCATTGGAGAAGTTTAGTCAACTCAGTTCGACTCGATACGATTCGCCCATCTTCTCACTGCCTTCTAACAATAAGATTTCATTCTTTTTGGCAATTCATCCCAAAGGCTCACCGTCTTTCTGGAATCAGACCCACACACTGCTCTATTTGTATCTCAAGTCGTGTGACGATCGACGAGAGCTGTTGGTTGATTACAAAATATCACTACTTGACGCAAAAGGTGTCAAGCATAACACTCAAGGTATGTACGATGATGTCACGTAATGCTATAACCAAATGAGCTAAATATTAAATAGAAGGCAAAGCTAAATTCACCAAACTGACCAAATGGACAATGGAATACAACTGGCAGTACAACGTACTACGTGACTATCTACTCAACAGCGCCCGAGGCCTTCTACAGGACGATCGATTGAGCATTCATTGTGAGGTGAACATTCTGGACAACGATAATACTAAAAATGCCAAGAAAATCAACGAAGCGGCAACAATTCGAAAAGTGTCCGAAGATTTGCATTGTCTTATGAAGGAACAGAAACTTTGTGATGTGACACTAGTGCTGGGAAGTGGAAGTGAATTCAAGTGCCACAAGGTGATCCTCGCTGCACGGTCGCCGGTGTTTTCGGCAATGTTTGAACATCAGGAAACGATTGAGTCACAGGAGAACCGAGTCGAGATCACGGATGTGCCAGTGGAGGTGTGTGAACCACTGCTCGAGTATATCTACACTGGACGGATACCTCCACTCGAACAGTTTGCACCGGAATTGCTATCCGCAGCAGACAAGGTATGTTCATCATTGAATCGATTTGATCTAATCTTTTGTTTTGCATCCAAAACCAGTACCAAATCGACTGTCTCAAATCAATCTGTGAGCAGCACCTCTGCACCTCTCTGAGTATCGAATCAGTATCGCATCTTCTACTTCTAGCGGACATGCATCACGCAGTGGCACTCAAGAAGAAGTGCATCGAACAGATTACGAGTTATCCCACTCAGGTGATGGCCACTGAGGGCTGGAAGGTGCTGTCGAGTGCGAGGCCCGAACTCGGACTTCAACTGTTTCAACATTTGGCTACTAAAAAAGTGTTGTTGCAAACACATTAGTAGAGATTGTAAATAAATACAAATTGGTGATTAAAAGATTTAGTAGTAAAGTTGTGTGCAAATTAGTTTACAATTCATAATCAACGAATATCACAATAGAACACAAATATTGTCGTTCTCTTTTATGTTTGATGGCACATATAATGTCAAATCGAATAGCACACTTCTTTTTCTCTTCGTTCCAAGACTTTGGCAATGTACCATCCTCAGGCCACGATCAATCCTGTGTTGGAGGACATCTTTCTGCTGTTCATCTCCTTCTCACTGGTCACTCAATTTACCTACACCTGTCACCATCTGTACTATTTGTTTGTCTGGCTCGAAGAGTGGGCCTTTGATCGAATGCGCACCAAAGCGGACCGTATTGCCCGTGCACTGCTCTCCATGTCCGAGGCTGCACCCAAATTGATTCATCAGATTCAGTCTGTTACGTTCGAGTAAGCATACTTTACCATACTCAATGGACCACTAACCGACAATCCTTCACTTCCAGATCGCTCAAACTCTACCTTCTTGTAATGGCCCTGTTGAGTGTCACTCAAATATGGAAAGTCACCTCACTGTTCATCTTTGTGTTCGTATTTCTCCTTTTCCTTTCGATCCAATACTGGGGACGTCGTCGTGACGATTTCATTGCAAACAAAATCTACGAGGAATCATTCAATTCAGAAGAAGTGACCGCCATTGACAAAGTGCCACGCCATCTGGTGATGATCATGAACTGCTCACACTTGGTAGTTTGGTGTCTGAGTCTCCTTTGTATGCTCAACTTTAGTTACATCTTATGGTTTGTGTAGGACTACTTACTTTTTGTTCCTCACAATTGTACTACTAATTGCACTTTGCATTTATTATCAATAAACAACATTGTACAATCGTAAATGCTTTAATCTCTGTGTTAAGAAAGTTATTATTAATCTAATCGTTGGGATCAGTAATAGTCGTACGATGTGTGTTATCATCGAATGCTGAGCAAAGGCCAATTTGGAGTATATATCAAAATACGTTTGCAATAAACTTACCAACTCGACAAAAATGAGTACAACCACTCATCAACCATCATCGTCATCATCTTCTTCTTCATCTTCTTTATCGCCACCAGAAGAAGTGTCCAAAACAACCTTCACCTGGCAATACGAGAATTTTAGTGCCAACGCCAACGATGGCTTTGTGGCGTCGCCTCATTTCACACTCAAAAATGATCCACACCAAGTGAAGTGCTATTTGACTATTTTGCCGAATGGTATCTCAATTCGGAATGCGCCCTGGTCAAAGACGCACACATTCATTTACTTGTGGTTGGTGTCCGATCACACGAATGTCACACTCGAGTATCAGATTTCGATTATCGATCGAGATGGCAACAAATTCAATACTCAAGGTTTGGTTCGATTTTGGTTGATGTTGTTGTTGTTATAATGTTATTGATGTTGAAGTAAACTTTCACTTTTAGAGGGCCACGCCAAATTCATGAGCAACAAGAAGGTTCTGTACAACTGGCAGTACAACATATCGCGTGAACATTTACTCGACCCCGCAAATGGACTGCTCGCCAACGACACACTCACCATCTACTGTGAGGTGGACATGGTCCGACTGGACAGTTGCAGCTCGGACAACTCTACAAATTCACGAAAATCTCGAACGGCCAAAGAAGAGAAGAAAAATATGAAAATAATCGAAGATTTGCGCTCACTGTTGCAGAGTGAAAAGTTTGCAGATGTCACACTCGTGATTGGCGAGAAGGAGTTGAAGGTGCACAAGAATATTCTCGCTGCAAGGTCACCGGTTTTTGCGGCCATGTTTGAGCACGACTGTGAGGAGAGACGACTGAGTCGGGTGGAGATTGTCGATTTGAGTGTGAACGTGTGTGAGGAGTTGCTTCGGTACATTTACACCGATTCGGTCGAGTCGATGGAAAAGTATGCCACTGAATTGCTTGAAGCTTCAGATAAGGTAATTACCGCCCCAGGCGATCACGATTAATTTGTTAACCCCCTCAAATGTATACAGTACCAATTGGATTCACTAAAGGCCGCCTGTGAGAAATGGCTCTGCACCTCGATCACGGTGGAGTCCGTGTCAAACTGTTTGCTACTAGCCGAAATGCACAATGCACAACAGTTGCGTTCGAAGTGCATCGATTTCATCACTGACAAGCCCAAACAGGTGATGGCCACCAGTGGATGGAAGGGCGCAACCAAGGCTCGACCCGAGTTGGGGCTACTTTTGTTTCAACACATTGTACATAAAATGGACAAATGAATTCATTTAAATACAACATGAAATGATTGATCAATTTGAATTTCAAATGAAGGAAATAATAAAGTTACTACATTTGTGAACGAGGTCGCGCACATGTGTTTGTTTTGATTGTTTTGCTGTCAAAAGCAGCTTTGATTTCGGTAATGTTTTGTCATAATTGTGTTGACTGTTGAAGGCAAAAGTGTTTGTTTCTTGTGTCGACAATTTCATTATGACACTAAACTGCTGTTTTGAGTGAATCTAATTACATCAATGCTTTTCTGGTTAACCTGAGGAATAAACTTTTTTTGGAATTTCTCCGTACAAAACTACAAGCGAGTGTTGATTTCGTTTTTGTCTATTACTCATAAGTCCACTAAACAGGTAAGTTATATAAGGTAATTGTTATCGTTTAGATTGTTTCAACCTTTTGTCATTCACTATCAACAGAAATATCATCATCATCATAATGCAATCTGCTCTAGAACCAGCGACTTACACGTGGGTGGTTGCGAATTTCAGGACTCTTAACAACAAATCACTCGATGGGCCTGGCTATATAATACATTCGAAGCATTTGCGTACTTTTGCACTCAATTTGCATCCTAAACTCCGATTATATGACTCGCACAAATCGAATAAATATCACACGATGATTGTGTTGACTATGGAGGAGTGTGAGGAGGTGAAAGTACCTGTCCATTATCAGTTGTCGATCTTTGATGCCGATGGCGAGAAACATCTCACTCGTGGTATGTAGTTTTGGTTGTATTATGGAATTACCTATTTATTTATTATGAAAATATGAATTTATCTATTTTCTATAGATTTGAAGGTCGAATTTGGTAAAGGTAAATTTAATGTTGATGCACAGTACAGCCTGAGTTGGGACTATTTGACTAATCCGGCTAATGGTCTGTTGGTAAATGGAAATATTACAATCTATTGTGAGGTGAGTTATTTATTTCTGTACAGAAAAGAAATATATAATTTTTGTTTAATATTCTTTTAGCTTTACCTGCCTTCCGTGGATGAGGACACCAAATTGAGTAAATTACAAGCGGATTTCGATTCACTGCTTGAGGGCGGCCAATTCTCAGATGTGACTCTGGTTGTGGGCGAAAAGGATTTTATGGCTCATAAATTGGTGCTCGCAACTCGATCGCCAGTGTTTCGTGCCATGTTTCAACACACCCAGACAAAGGAGTCACAGGAGAGTCGAGTGGACATTGGCGACATGTCGGTTGAGGTGTTTGAGCAGCTGCTTCGTTTCATCTATACCGAAAAGATTGATTCACTGGAGCAATATGCATCGGAACTATTGCAAGCTGCCGATCGGGTATGCAAATATATGTTTCCATTACATTTGAAAAATAATACGATTTATTTTTTCTTTTAGTACCAACTTGACTCACTCAAATCCGCCTGCGAAAAATATCTCGCTTCATCTCTCACCACCGAATCGGTTGTCTGTATCGCCACACTGGCAAACATGCACAGCGCTGAGAGACTTGAGCAGCAATGCATCGACTACATGGCCAAACACATCAAAGAAGTACTCTCGAGCGATGGTTGGAAGAGTCTGGTCAAGTCAAACAGTGATTTGGGCTGTCAATTTCTTCAGTGCGTGTGCCTCACTAATGGAGAAGATTAATTTATGCTTTGTGTATAGAATTGCTCTTAATTATTATTTTTCTGATCTACATAATAACGGATCTTCAATTGACTACTACAAAATTCTACTGAATACTTTGAATACTTCAATCAAACAATAAACGCCCTTTTGGTTTAATCTGAAGATGAATGAAACTAATGATTATGAAAATGCTAGTAAAAAGTTACATTTGTGATATTGTTTTGATAATGTTTTAGGCCAGTTCTGCTAGTTCACCTGTAGGGTTGTTTATACTTTTCACCTACCTGTTGACCTCTACCCCTACCTCCGTTCACCCCTTCTATACAGCAATATACCACTGCATTGCCAGTGAATATCGCTCTTTCAGGAAGAGTCTTTCCTTTTCCTCTGCCTCCAGCCTGAAGATTGGCTTTGTCAAGCATAACTAAAAGAATTTCGCTCTCTTTTTCCTTGATAATTCTTCATCCAATCATCTCATCAACTCTCATATATGAAACCCAACAGGAATTCCAACGCTTTTGTCAACAGAACCGAAATGTCATCCCCACCCGAAGCACCAACAAAGTACAACTGGCCAATTGACAATTTCCGTAACCTCGATCAGTCCAAAGATGGACCAGGCTATATCACACATGCAAAGCATGCCTTTGTGTTGAATGTACATCCAAAACTGCGCCTGTACGATCATCCTCAGCCCAAGTATCAGACAATGCTTGTGTTGTCTATGAATCAATGTAATGTGGACAAATTGTCGGTGCACTATCAATTGGCCATTTTGGGCGCTAATGGCGAGAAGCATTTTACTCGTGGTGCGTAAACTATTTTATATTTTATTAAATTCGGGTTATTATTACTATTTTTATTTACAAATAGATTTAAGAGCTCAATTTGTTAAAGACAAATTCAATTTTGATGCACAGTACAGTTTGAGTTGGGACTATTTGACCAATCCTGCGAATCGACTCTTGGTGGACGGGAAATTGAAAATTTACTGTGAGGTAAATGAGTTTAAATGTGAAACAAATTGATTGTTTGTTAATGATTGTTTTCTTCTACATTCAGCTTTATGTATTGGACTCTGAATCTAGTCCAACTCAAACAAATCAAATCACAACACAAATATCTCAGGACTATGGTGCGTTGCTTGAAAGTGGAAAATTGTCCGACGTGACTTTGGTTGTGGGTAAAAAAGATTTCAAAGCTCACAAACTTGTGCTTGTCACTCGGTCGCCAGTGTTTTGTGCCATGTTTGAACATTGCGACACAAAGGAGGCGATGGAGAATCGAGTGGAGATCAGTGACATTTCGATTGATGTGTTTGAGAAATTGCTTCGTTTCATTTATACTGAAAATACTGATTCTTTGGATCAATATGCCACTGAGTTATTGCAGGCTGCCGATAAGGTATATTTGCTTGAATGTTAAATTTGTGTTTTAAAATTTTACTTTTATTATATACTTTTGTACAGTACCAACTTGATTCACTCAAATCTACCTGCGAACAATATCTTGGCACATCCCTGACCGCCGAATCGTTTTCCAGCATTGTCACCCTAGCAGACATGCACAGTGCCAAACATCTCGAGAAGCAGTGCATCGACTATTTGATTGAACACGTCAAACAAGTGATCAAAACCGAAGGATGGATCAAACTGATTAAGACGCGCAGTGATTTGGGCTGTCGATTGCTGCAGTGTGTGATCACTAAAGGCGATTAAGATTTATTTTGTGTGATTGTGTTGATTACTTTTGTTTGTTAGTTTACTTGATTATTAGTAATATGATTTACTCAGTGTAACTTTCAATACAAAATATATTTGACAATGCCTGAGTATGACTTTATGAACTGGTGACTCGACTGTCGTAACTGTCGCAAACTGTTTTGTCGTGTCTTTTTCACTTATGCTGTAGTTGTCTTGCCGTACAGTACTTTACTTTGTTAGTCTTCTCCGTCACTTTTGTCTTGTCGACCATCCCACGAACATGTCTCCAATCATGAGCACCCTGTCCACCTCCCACCCGAACCAACCAGCCACCTGTCAATGGACCATCGAATACTTCACCAGTGCACACGCCGACTACATTCAACCTGGCACCTTTTGTCCGCCCCACAATCGTCGTATCCATTTTGACCTGTTGGTACTGCCGCGGCTTCAGCTCACCTTGGGCCCCAACGAACCACTTCAACATATGAGCGTCTTCCTACGACTGACCGAGTGTGACCGGGCTGAGCTGTTCGTTTGGTATCGCATTTCGATTGTCGACTCGACTGGTGCCAAATGTCACACCGAAGAGTGCGAGACCAAGTTTGTGTGTGGCAAGACTATGATTCACAGTCAGCTGAGTCTGCTTCATCACTATTTGATGGACCCGATCAATGGTTTGATTGTGGACGGACGGTTGACTATTTACTGTGAAGTTTATGTACTCGACGAAGGCAACATATCACTCGAGAAGGGCCAACTCAGGTCAATCAGCAAAGTATTGCACGACTTTGAGTCGCTCCTGGCCGATGGCAAGCACACAGACTTGACTCTGCGCGTGGGCGGAAAGTGCCTTCAAGTGCACAAGAACATTGTCACGGCTCGGTCGGCAGTGTTTGCAGCCATGTTTGCACACGACACCAAAGAGTCACAGGAGAGCCGAGTGGACATATCGGACATGTCACTTGAAGTGTGCCAACAAATGCTTCACTACATCTACACCGGAAAGGTTCAACAAGCTTCACTGGAACTACTCGAAGCAGCTGACAAGTACCAGTTGGACTGCCTCAAGTCACTGTGCGAAAAGTCACTCTGCTCAACACTGACACTCGATTCGGTCATTCGCACTCTAATCACCGCAGACATGCATCAGGCGGACCAGTTGAAAGGCAAATGCATTCAATACATCACCAACAAGGTGGACAATGTCAAGTGTCTGGCAGACTGGAAAATGCTCTCCTCAAAGTGCGACTTGTTGGTCGAACTGTTTCTCTATTCCACTTCGATGATTCCTAAATTGTAAATTGGATTTTATTTTATATATTTTTATGTAGAGCATTTGGGACATTTTTTATTTTGATGATTTTAATAATAAATATCAATAATTTAAATTAAATAATTGGTTTTTAAAATGACTCGATTTGTTAAAGACTACTTCAATTAGTCTGTCAAGTTACTTGACTAAAGTTGAACTTGTCACGTCGTATGTGATCGCTTTTGTGTTGATGTCGATGACTAAACTGTACATGTGTGTATATAACATATGTTTGTGGTGAAGTACAGTTTTGCTATTTGACACATGTTTTGTTGTTCTCTACTTTCTCAAAAGCTCCCTTCAGCGTGACCTGTATCACAAGAGAACTTTGTTGCCTCTCTTTATTTGGTGCCTTTTCCCATCATCAACAAAATGTCCGCATCCGATTCCTCCGACTCGAGTGCCAACAACGATCAACCCCTTCTCACGTGCACTCTTTTCGTTGATGATTTCCACAAGTCTTCCTCAAAATGTGCCCGCTTCTTGTCACCCAGTCGTATCACTAGTGCCTTTGTTCTGTCGGTGAATGCTCGTTTCGATACGAAGAAATCTTATTTGATTGGAGAGTATACGGCTTTTTCGATATATTTGGATTCGCTACCCAACCAGGGCAGGGTCACCATTCGGTATAGAATGTCCATTGTGAAGAAGAATGGACACTGCAATACACAAGGTATGTTGATTGTACTACTTTGTGATATATTCGTAATGATCTTTTACTATTGATTTCTGCAATTTAGAGGGAATGGCTAGATTTTCTCAAATTCAAAAGCCTCGATACAGAGGATTGTACTTGATTTCTCGAGACGATCTATTCGATCCTGCAAATGGCTGGTTAGTGAATGGCGTTTTGACTGTCCACTGTGAGGTAAGTTGAAGCTATTTATAATTTATGTATAATTTACTAATAATTTGTTTGTAATACAAATCAGATTTATAAGATCAACACAAATGTGGACGTACTTCCCGCATCTGACGACCCAACCAAACAGTCGACCATATTGAAAGACTATGGCAAACTGTTTGAGAATGGCAAACTGAGTGATCTTGTGTTGGTTGCTGGTGGCGCTGAATTGAAGGCACACAGACTGATTCTCTCTGCTCGTTCTGTTGTGTTTGGTGCCATGTTCGATCACGACACTAAAGAGAATCAAGAGAATAGAATCGAGATTAAGGATGTGTCTGCTGAGGCGTGCAAAGAATTGCTTCGTTACATCTACACCGACAAGGTCGCCAACATGAAGGAGAATGCACTCGATCTGATGGCTGCTGCTGATAAAGTATTTGTTTTATGTTTGCCTATTCCTGTTTAATTTTCTTTTTTACAGTACCAGCTAGAGCACCTTAAAAGTACCTGCGAACGATATCTAATTGCGAATTTGGCCACAGAATCGGTGGCACTCACTCTTGTAATGGCAGACATGTACCGGGCAGAGTCGTTGAAGACACAATGTATCGATTACATCAGCAACAATGGACGCGAAGTGAAGGCCACCGGGGGATGGGAAATACTCTTGGCCAAACCAGAACTGCTAGCTGAATTGTTTCTTTACTCGTCCAACAAGAACCGAGTTTAGTAGTGTTCATTTTATTGACTTGGGACATTTTTTGTATTACTTTTCTTTCAATTCAATACTATTGTGTTGATACTATCAATAAATGCTATTAAATCAACAACAGTACGAGTACGATATTTACATTATAATTATCATCGTCAAATAAGTTTCTATGCCAATTTGCGCTAATCACACATTATCATATGAAGGTCATTTTGGCCAGGTGATATGACAATTAAATTGCTACAATTTATGTGATATATCACAAAGTATATGAACACTGTTCATTGAGCAGCATACATATGTTTGTGTTGTAGGCAACTTGTTTTGCATGTTTCTCTTTCAAATTATAACATATATTTTGATGTAATTTGACCACTTATACTCGGATTCTGTATAAAAAACATTGCTGTTTCTTTTGCCGCCTTTTCCCATCAACAAAATGTCATCCAGCACCAGCGAAGGCAACAGCAATCTGCCAGCAACGTGCACTCTCGTTATTAATAATTTCAGCAGTTCTTCGACTATGCAAAGTGATAGCTTTTCTTTACCTTCAGATAGTACAATAAGTTTTAAACTCTGTGCAAATTCTAAGATTGACATGTCTAGCGCATGTTATTGGAGAGAAAATTGGGTTTCATTTTCTATATATTTGAATTCATCAAGCAAAGGTATCCCTGTTTTGTACAGAATGTCTATTGTGAATGCAGAAGGACAAAAAGTGCAACACACAAGGTAATTGTATATGATGTATATAATGTCAATGTATTATAATTTGTTCGTTTTATTTAGAAGGAAAAATAAAGTTTTCTCGAGCTGGTTTACAAAGAGGACAGTATATATTTTTTCGAGATGATCTCTTGGATACTGCAAATGGGTGGCTGGTGAATAATAAACTGACTGTTTATTGTGAGGTAAGTTGAGTTTACATTTTATGTTTTAATAATATCAATTAATAATCTGCAATTTACTAATAATTTTATTTACTCCAGGTTTATTTGATTGGCCCGGATTTAACTGAAACACTGAAGGAAGAAAATTCAAAACCGTCATCTACCATATTAGAAGACTATGGCAAGCTGTTTGATAGTGGCAATCTGAGCGATCTCGTCTTGTTTGCTGGTGGCACCGAATTTAAGGTACACAAACTGATTCTCACTGCTCGTTCGGCTGTGTTTGGTGCCATGTTCGATCACGATACCAAAGAGAAGCAGGACAATCGAGTCGATATTAGTGATGTCTTTGCTGAGACGTGCAAAGAATTGCTTCGCTACATCTACACCGACAAGGTTGTCAACTTGGCTGAGAATGCACTCGATCTGATGGCTGCTGCCGATAAGGTATACTACTGATTTATTTACTACATTTATTTGTTTTTAATGATTTATTATTTGTTTTAGTACCAACTGGAACACCTGAAAAGCGTGTGCGAGAAGTATTTACTCGCGAATCTGGCTACCGAATCAGTGGCGATCACCTTGGTGATGGCAGACATGCACCGAGCTGAGGCATTGAAGTTGAAATGTATCGAGTACATTAGCAAAAATGGAAGCAAAGTTAAAGCCACCTATGGATGGGCAACTCTGTTGGCCAAACCGGAGCTTCTTGCGGAATTGTTCCTTCATGTTTCTGACAAGTACAGTAAGCTATGAGAGAGAAGTGTTATGCAACGAATATATCCATTTTTAATAACTTTTAATAAAACATTTGTGCTTTTACATTGACAATTCGGCACTTTAAAATTCATCGACACGTGATTTTGATCCTCACTTTCTGGTCAGTGGCAAATTGCGTTTGTCTGCGCTCAGAACCAACAATTCAACCAGCAAGTCTGGTCTGGCTGCAAGTGACTTCCATTCCTCAGTCTCCTTCACCAGTCGAACATTGTCAGTGATGTAGTTGATGCAGGATGCCTTCAATTGGGGCGCCTGGTACAGGTCTGCAAGGAGTAGAAGACTTGCCACTGATTCGATGGTCAATATATTGCACAGGTACTGCTCGCAGTGATACTTGAGACTGGCCATTTGGTACTACGAGAAATTAAAGGTGACAGAATTAACCAATGACGACTAAATCGAATGTGTGAAGCAAACCTTGTCTGCAGCAGCCAGCAGTTCGTGAGCATATTCCTCCAGGCCTTTCACGTTTCCTGTGTAGAGATAGTGCAGAAAGAGCTCGAATACCTCCACCTGAACATCGATAATTTCAATTCGATTCTCCTGAGCCTCTTTGGTGTCCTCGTGCTCAAACATAGCAGAAAACACTGGACAGCGTGTGATGAGCACCAGTTTGTGGGCACGAAGTTGCTTCTCACCAAACACCAGAACAAGGTCAGAATGCTTTCCACTTTGCAACATAGTTTCCCAGTCATTCGATACACGATCCGCATCACATTTTTCGTTCGGTTGATTGCTGTTGGCACTATCTGCAGAATCGAGCACCTGAACCTTTTGAATAAACACAAATTATTACAAATATCAGCCAACAACATACGAACGCATACTTCGCATTTCAGTGTCAGTTTCCCATTTACCAGAAATCCATTTTCAGGCTTCAACAAATAATCGCGTGATATATACTTGGCGAAGTGGTGGCCAGTTTTGTCGCTTTGCTTGAAATTCCATCGATATTCTGAATAGAAAACAAAATTCAATCAGTTGAGCATTGTCTTTAATCAATTATGTCTCGATTACTAACCTTGTGTATTGCGTTTGTCGCCTTTACCATCGATGATTGAAACCTTATAGTTAACGAAAGCGTGATCCTCATTATCGGCAAACCACAAGTATGTCAAAATATCATTTTGAAACCATGTTTGACCACCAAGAGTGTTCTTAAGAAATAATCCAAAATAATTTATATTGGATGTTCCAAGTGAAATAAGTTCTGTCTCTTTGTAGCTATCGGTACAATTACTAAAGTTGTCAATCGCCAAAGTAGCCGTAACTGTTCCAATAATATTTGGCTTGGGTACCGAAGGTTGAGAAAGAGAAGAAGATGAAGAAGCCATTTGAGACAGGATTAAAATCAGAAAATAGAGAACAAACTAAAGACACAAAAAATAAGTTTGGCGATCAAAGACGTTTAGGTTGATGGCTTGAAGTGATGTGTTGTGTTTAGCACTAAATTAGCAGACACAAAGAAATAACACAATCACAATTAATTCACACGACTCGTGAGGTTAAAACAGCAAAACAAAACCACTTGTCTGTATGAGATCTCAAGTTCACATGATCACTTTTCTAATTTAGTCGCTATAGTTACATTAATGCATGCATTGCCATGGCTATGTCTGTGAAAATTAAATGTGTAGCTAATTTTCCAAAGATAAGATAATTGTTAAACTAATAGTTAGTGTTATAATCTACTCATCAGTTTCAATTTGATGATTACACAATTAACGATTTATGATTAAAGTGCAAAAATCATTGCATCACAGAAACAATTCGGACATATGTGATTGGAGAAACAAGATCGTTATTCGATTGATTATTATTATGGATTTCGTTGATTAAAAGAATATTATAGTAATGATTTACAGTTGACATTGATTGTGACACTGAGAATATGAAGGAATATATAGAATATAAAATATATGGAATTAAAATAAGAAGTTATAAAACAAATGTAAAACAAATTTAAATGTTCGTTGATTAATTTGAGAGAAATCATAATTTAAATGAATCGAAAGTGGCGCAAATGAATAAAGTGGTTGATATGATCGCCGATCTGTGTTCGCACGGCCCGATCGATTGGCGTGAACACATTGCCAATGGTCAACTGTTCCAAAATTGGCATAATTCTACTGAAGGCACGGCAGAAGCGATTCCCCTCGAAGAGCTCACTCGAGCTCAATCCAAAGTCACTCAAAACAAAGTGACGCAACACAGGAAGAGCCGCTGGGGCTGTCTGTTCCAATTCGAGAAGATCGATGATCACTTGACTGATTCGTAGTTCTGTGAGATTGTGTAGTTGTCCGAGTTGGGCAATACTTGCTCGGGACAGTAGAAGCATCAGTTGAACGTCCTCTTTGTCGGTTTCATCCGTGCAATTGACAATGTCCAGGAGTTGAAGTGATCGAAAGTGATCACAAATCAGTGGCAAAACTTCGATTTCATAGATTGCTAATCGAAGGTGAGTGATTCGGTGGACCGACTCTGGATTGGCATTCACCCAGCCACGGTAATCGTCCGTGGTGAGAGTTGGGTATTCCAACCATACTCGAGTACAGTCGCGACCGAGATGGCGGAATACATCAAACTGATGACCACCTCCACCGCCACTCGGGTAAAATGCGATGTGTTCGAGTCGGGCAAGTGTTGGTACCAACTGATAATTCATTTCATTACTCGAACCCAATCCGTAGAGATCAAGTCGACGCAACATGTGGAGCGAGCGATTGATTCGGTGGCAGAGGTCATTTCGGGAACGAAATAACTCGCTACTGATGAAAAGTGAGAGTGTGGTCAAATGTGGTGACCACTGGTCAAGTAGCCGGTAGAAGTTGACTGCCGAAATGGGATCACGCAGATCACATTTGAACATAAGCTCCTCCAAAGAGGGAAAAAGTTTCATCAGAAGGTTGCACAACTCCACTGGCAAGTGGACCTTCAATTGTGCATCCATTTGAAAATTGCCTCGTCTGTCTTGATAGTTGTTCTGAACAGACGACTTTAGTTTGAGTCTAATCAATAGGCCAACATTGATCGCACCAAAGAATCGTTGCACAATCAACTCTCCGGCATCGTCCTCGCCACTGTACAAAAGTAGTGATCGTTTTGAACGATAGTGTGACTCGATCAGCGTCTTCCAGAGATGGCACACGCCACGAAGACGAACCGAACTTTGCAGTGTGATACGACGCAATATTTCGGTCAACAATTCTTTTGGCAATTCGTTTAGTTTGGGAACACGAAATTTGCTACCATCAACCAAGATGTGAAGTTGACCTAGCGAACTGGCCAGTGCATCAATTAGGGGTGATTGGCGATTGGAAGACATGATTGAACAAACTTAAATGTCTAGAATTAGACAACAATCGAAATATGTGGACCGAGACAAAGACAACTCAAATTGCTCAACCAGTCATATAACAGCAGCAAATGATGCAATATCGACTATTTCAGTGCAGCCATGTCATTTGGAAATAGTCGACCTTATCATTTCCGCCGATTTGGTGTTGATATTACATGTTGCTACTTCGTTGCTTGCACGCTAAAAAATCATTCTCAACTACTCAACATGTTTGATCAAAATGGCCTCCAATTCTACCACCGAATCAAATCGGACTGCAACGATGCTCATGAGCACTTGGAGGGTTGATAATTTTGCTAATTAATCACAACTTATTCATTTGCCTGGATTTTTGTTTGCCACAAATGGAGAGTCATAAAGTTTTATTATGACTATGGCTAGCCATATTAGCCATATAACCGGCTCCACAATTTGATTCGCCAAAGAAGTGTAATTGTTAATGTAAATAATAATTTTGGTCTTCCATTGGCCATGATCGAATGTCATCATCACCTATAATGCTATCAAAATCTCTGTGTGAGATTTAGATTATAATCTATAAATACCAAAGGCAAAATTTGTCTTTACAGAATGCCAAATTCAAAGATCAACTCAACTCTTTCTTGTTCGGCCGCAAATGGTTTCCTCTTTCCTCTTAGTCTTCTCTTCATTCATTGTCGGGTTTGTTCATTTGATTATTTTGATTTACAATTATTTAATATTGACTTATTTCGTATTTAGGCGCTCTTCGAGCGTCTTTCGTTTAGCAATTTTGTTTCGTAATCATACTGTTCGAAAGTGCCTTCACTTTGGTTGCTGGCGATAAGGAATTTTCCGTCTGCATGGCTATTCTGGAGTGTATTTGCTCACCATGCTGGAACATGACTGCGAGGAGAAATTATCTAATCGAGTTGAGATTATCGATGTGGACAAGGAAGTGGTTGAGAAAATTTTGCTCTACATCTACAAGGGCAATGTGAACTCGAGCTGGATTTCTATGCTTTGAAATTACTAGTAAAGTGGCAACTGACAAGGTAATATACAGTTTGGTTAATCTTTTCAAACTATTTATGTGACACTAATTCGATTTAATCCGTACAGTGCCAATTTGATCACTTGAAATCAAACTGTGAGCAATGTCTTTACTCTTTGAATTATTCATTCACTATGGACCTGGTAATGAAACTCCTAGTAATTGCAGATTTAAATCGAATTGAAATCAAAATGCGTCCAATACATCATCATGTCAAGGATCATAAAATCGGACGAATGGAAATTGCTTTGTGTCACCAATCCTGAGTTGGGCTTTAAACTCTTTCGAAGTGAATTACTTTTGACTAATTTGTTGTGTAAAATACGATTTTGGTATATAGTTTGTTGTGCAAATTATTATCATCTGTATTTACACGAATAAAATAAAAGAACATACGTTTCATAGAATGTGATTGACTTGGTTGACACGTTCATTTGGAATTGTGTAATCGCAAATTGGAATGGCACGCATGTTCTGGGACATGACTTTTCAAATCGAACACAAGTCAGTATAAATAGAGATGCAGTTTGGTCACTCGAGTTGTTGTTGAGTTAGTTTTGTTTGAGTGAACAAGTCACTTGTGAAGTGTTGACTCAAAGACCACAAGTTGCGCTATGCCCGACAAAGGTGGACCAAGTCAGAACGCCGAACCGCCTGCTCCTGGACCAGCGCCCACTGCCGTGCACGAGCTCCCGAGAAGTGTGCCCTCGTTCGTGTGTGTGCTGCCATGCACCAAGCAAGTTGTCAAGTATGGTGATCGTCTGGAAGGATGCGTCACAGGAATCCACGTCACTCGCGAGCAGACCAAAGACATTCATGTGCTCTATCGCATAATGGCGGAAACGATCCTGGCCAAGGATGGCCAGCCTTTGGGAGAAGCCAGTCCTGATCCGTGTGCCATCTGTCAGGCCCCAATCGTGCCTAGTCCAACTTCACCGCTGATCTACATGGAGAGCTGCGTCCACTACTTCCACTATGGCTGTCTCAAGGCCTGGCCAAGTTCACGATTTGGACCTCTTCAGGTGGACTGTCCTCGCTGTGGAATGACCTCCAACCGAGCCTTACTCTGGCCTCAAGCGTTTCCTACTGCTTCAGCCAAGATCGAACACTTCCTACTTCAGAAACGTACTTTGGGAATCGAAGTGGCATGGCAAACCGCTTTGCATGTGAACAAGTGCTATGATGACGGCCAATTTCCCATCTATGACTTGGTTCTCAACAGGATTCATCTCACTGTGCGTAAAAGGCAAATTTGCTTAAGACCACAAAGGAGAGAGCACCAAGCGCGTCCATCAGAACTCATCATGTGGGAGCCTTCCGCTATACCACCGGCGCCTTATGTTCCAGGACGAGAGCCATCAACAGGTGGACAAGGCACTCCAACACGAGAACCAAGTCCACGTGAACCTCTAATCGGCAGTCCAGGTCAAACGGATCCACCAGAACTCATCATGAGGGAGCCTTCCGCTGTGTCACCGGCACCAACTGTTCCAGGGCGAGAACCAAGTACCAGAGAACCCTCGATTGCAGCTCCAGGACAAGAATTTCCAATCCAAGCAGTAGGACCAGCAGAACTATCCATGCGGGAACCTACTGGTGGTCCCGGTCAGTGCCGTCGCAAGGATTTTCGGCGCCTAAAGCAAAGAAATTTTGGCGCCTATATATTTTGTTACCTTACTCCCCCCTTTGCTATTTTTTGGAACATTCAACCAAAAGTTAACTTACTCCCCCCTTAGTAAATTTTTAAAAACTAAAGCGCTTTGCAGTGAAAACAACTTTTGGACAAAATGAATGAGTTTTGCATTTTTGTTTCTTAAATATTTTTGTAAAAGTTATTACAAATTGTAAAATAAATGAATCAACAAAGTATTATTAACTTAAAAATTGCTTGATCTGACATATCACCAGTTTAGTCATACGAACACGGATTTTCAGCGTGGTGGAGCTTCAATATATAGAAGGTGAAAAATAACAAAATAATGAATACTTTTGCTGTGTTGCGATGGTAAGAACATTGACAGTTAAACGGCTGACATTTATAAGGAGCATTGAATGGTAGGAGAAATAGCGAAGAAAAGAGCAGACAATATATTTTGAAATTTAACAATTTTCTATTAGTTTCTAACTCACTTATCTATACAATTTCACTTTCCGACAATTAGTTAATCGACAATTAGCTACTCAATGAATCGTATTTCCCAATATAGTTTATCCCAAAGGTAATTTGTATGCCGGGAAGCTTAAATTGCGCAAATAGATCTAATCCAAGAACTGTAGGACCGGGAAATATCAGAAATAGACAATTCCATCTTGTCATTCATTTTATTTGCAGGACGGGAAGTTATTTAAAAAGTGACCGTCAAAACAGGCCATTTTCGCCCAAATTATGATGTGTGCTCAATCTTTTCGAAATGAGTACCAATTTAAAAGCATTTGAATACTGGTTCCGACAATGTAAATCATTTATCTGTCCGGTAAATGCTTGATCAAAAAATCGTAACCAAATGATAAGTATGTTCATGAAAACATTCACACTAAACCTACTTTTAAGTTCAAAATAAACGAGTCATTTTGAAATGAGAGCGAACAAATCTAGTTTTAACCATGACTGTTGTTGATTAAACTAGTTAAATTAAAGTTGCAGCGGAAAGATAAGCAAAAAATAACAAAAGAAATTGAATCATTTTGTCATTTGATGAATTTATTTTATTAGTTTTCTACATAACAGTTCAGTTAAAGTTCTTTAAAATGACTCTTAATGTCTTAAACTTGAGTATGGCTTTGTTAATTTCTTTGTCAATAGAGATAATTTTGTTAGTGACATCTTTCGTATTTTAAATATTCTTGGATCTATTTACCCCACATCTGCTTGACGAACAGTAATTTTATATACATATTTGGATTCAGCTCTTCAAAATCTACAAAATAAGCTTACTTTCATCAAATCAATTACACATTGATATTTGGACGAAACTGACGGTCACTCTTTATATATGAATATTCAAATGACTATATTGTATGTTTGATGATGAGTTTGGCTTGTTGTGTAATTTCCCAGGGAACCACAAACTCCTTCCACTTCCTTCGGTAGGACCACTTTAATGAGTCATTTTCATAAGAAGGATCACTTCAAGGACCACTTAACAAGGGGAATGTCCCTTCTCAAGGACCTTTAAAGGGTCCTTTTAGAAGGGTCACTTCTAAAGTAGTCCTTTAAGTGTCCCTTGACATGGGTCACTAAATGAATCCAAAAATTATCCCACAATTGGGTTGTTGGATCAAATCCCACAACTGGGGTATCTGGTCTTATCCCACAATTGGGTTGTTGGATCAAATCTCACAATTGGGGTCTCTGGTCTTATCCCACAATTGGGTTGTTGGATCAAATCCCACAACTGGGGTATCTGGTCTTATCCCACAATTGGGTTGTTGGATCAAATCCCACAATTGAAGTCTCTGGTTTTATCCCAGAATTTTACTGATTTAAAAAATGAAATAATCCAAGTGACATCGATTTCAAATTTGAATTTTGAATGAACTGCGCATGTGTGCATGATGACGACACCTCACTCAACGTACGTTGTATGCTGTCTGACCGGTGTGTGTGTGCGCGCTCTGTGCTTTGTGTTGTGAGCGTGTATGGCAGTTAGTAAACAGCGCGATTTGTCCGTTGTGTTACTGCTGCTGCCTGCCTGCCTGCATGCAGGACTTTGTGATATTTCGTCTAGTTTCTTCGTTTCAATTGATCTATTTCTGATTTAATTATTCTGATTCGTTATCGTAACTACAATTTATTATACATATGTGTTGAGTGTGATTTATCATTGTGCCTACATGTGTCTACCACTGTGGAATCACCACTACTGAATCAACAGGGAAATATGTTATTTTGGCCTCCACGTTCCTTAACTTGAAACGTCTGAAGAACAACAAACATTTGTGTTCTATTCTCCGATGAACCAGTGAATTATTCCAACTTCCATTTAACCAGAAAATATTCAGCATTGCGAGACAACTTTACTCACGTGAAGAACTGGCAACCGCGGTTTAAGGTAAATATCCTGAATATATAATCTGTGTATTGTTTTAAATATTTCTAATCTAAATCTATTTTATTTATTTAGAACGTTCTTAGCATAAAGTGGCATGCCAATCCATTTCAATGTAGAAACCGCAACTGACGAATCTGGGAAATCTGGACGACATTTTGGAAATGTTTACAACATTGATTCGATGAGGACCTGACCACTGTCGGGAATGCTGAATGCCGGCACTGCAGACATTTTTTACATGAAGATCTCAAGTTTATCCGACACAAACACCAGTGGATATATGGCTCCCCCTCCTTTGTGGTCTACTGAAAGGCGCCCGATGATCAAGAATATGGCTGATAGCGCGTTTGGGAAAACTGACCGAATAATTTTTCATTTTGTATTTTTTTGAAATTATTAAATTATTAAAATGATTATTATTTGTATTTAAATCTCGAGGTTGAATGGAGGTAACAGGACAGGAAAAGGTGCCTAGCTAAGGACCCTTTTGAGTGTCCTTAAAAACCACCCTTGAAGGTACACTTTAAGGACCTCCTTATAATGAGTCCTTCAAAACTGTTTCCAGGACTCCTTGTTTTTGACCCTTGAAGGCCCACTTCAAGGAGGCAAAATGGTTCACTGGGTTGTCGCAATCGTAATGGTGAGTACATGTGGTTATTGAGAAGTTACAGCGAAGAAATATTTTTTGTTTGTTTGAAACACGTTCAAATATCTTTATTGACTGCGAGCGAACATGTAAAAATGTGTTACAGTGAAGAGATCATAATTGACCATGTCTGGTAATACTTTCTGGTCAATCACTTGTTGGCTGATGCATCCAAGAGCGCCAAATCAATGTCCGATAAATTCTCTCGTTTGATTATATCATTGATCCAGATATAAATTAGTTTATAAATTGATTTGGTTGTCGATTTGTAATCAAAACACATATATATTTTCTGATGCAAATGATTGTTCTATATTTCATATCAAATTTTTTAAGTTTTTGGAATTAATTTTGGTGAATAGTTAGTTTCAAATTCACTATCAATTCAGAGACAGATTTGTTCATGAAAGTCTGTCTAATCGTACTCTACACACTCGTATTGTCATCCAGGATATTCGATTTTCAGTTTTATTTATATACTCTTCGGTTGGTTTTGGGATATTCATTTGTAAGGGATTTTAAATTAAACTAATTTATTTTTTTGTTTACTGATTATGCAAGTGAGGACGCTTGTTATTAGAAACAATTAGGAGATTCTCGCTTGCATTTGGTTTTCTCAAAAGTTATATTCCACAGATAAAACTTCGAGGATTCTTTGAAAGATCAGCGCATTTTTTTGCTAAATTATTCAAAATATTTAAATTGAAATGTTTTTGTATTTAAAAAAATTTCTGAAGTGTTGTGTTTTGAATCTATTTTAGTGTCTGTTTACATTTCCTAACTACACCTCATATTCGCTAATACCAAAGATGAAAAACAGTTCTGTCTTCTCTTTGAACTGATGGCATTGGTTTCTATCTTTAAAAGGTCCGGTCGAAAGTATTATGTTTCAAAAACTCGATAATTTTTTGTAGTATTTTTTTTGTAGATGACCATCAGAGGAGAGATATGACTCAAACAATGTGATTACAGATAATTATCTACCACATACAGGCGATACTTGAACTAGAGACATACTCGCATGTAGAGACATATCAAATTGTAATAGTTTTACTTAAAACACAGAGCAACACCCATGGATGAAAATATGGGACTTATAAACTTTCTTATAGATTTTTTAACGCAGATTCTGAATTTTTGCTTTGAATTCCAAAATTAATTTGTTTTATAATATTTTTTTAAGTTTGATTTTTATTTTTAGCCGTTTCAAGTTCTAGTGCTGCAAAACATAATTATGATTTTAACCTTAAGGTTTTAACTTTAAAATTAAATTCTCTGCATTTTTCTGAAAATTTTAGCTACGGAAGTCCTAAATCGGTCAACATTTAGAATATTTATTTAAATAAAATATGTGCATTATGTTCAATTTTGTGGTGATATGAGAAATCATTGTACCTTCCACTGTGGTTTGCATGTAGAGACATCGGCTCAATCATTTTGTGTCTCTAGTTCAAGTATCGCCTGTATGAGATATATGGTCAAATCAACTTAGGGGCTTTCAGACCAATTGGGAAAAGAAATTGTGGGAAAGGCGCTTTCGGACCAACTGGGAAAAGAAATTGTGGGAAAGGCGCTTTCGGACCAACTGGGAAAAGAAATTGTGGGAAAGGCGTTTTCAGACCAACTGAGAAAAGAAATTGTGGGAAAAGCGCTTTCAGACCAACTGGGAAAAGAAATTGCGGGAAGGAGCTTTCAAACAAATTGGGAAAAGAAATTGTGGGAAATTTGATTGCGATGCCTTAATAAGTCTACTATAAGTCAGAAATAACCAAAATTTGTAGACATACAAAAAAAAATTTCGGCGCTTTCGGCGCCTTTTTGACCATCCGGCGCCTATCGGCGCCGGAAGCAAATGTTTCCCTTGCTTCCTCAGTCGCGACGGTGCTGGTCCCGGTTGCTGTGGACGATGTAACGTAACGGTAACCGAGCGTCTCCGGTCCGAGGCTTATCTCGTGAAAGTCCTTCAAGGACTCCGTTGGTCCGATCTACCGCGAACCTTCTATTTGGGAGACATTCTTCCACTAGAAGAGAATGTACCACTTCCAGATGGACTCCAGCAACCACAGAGCGATTTCACAAAACGCCAGAAACTGTTGTTCCAATTTCGGTGCCCATTTGACCGACTCGATTCCCCAAATGGAGCACAGTGCTCGCAAGGACTTCGATGCGAGTTCTGGCATGGCTGGCCCAAGAACACTCCTGTGTCCATTACTGCACGAGTCAAGGTGCGCGACTTTCCGAGCTACTTCTGCCTCAAGAATTCAAGAACTTCCTCGCACGACAGCTGTATCGATCGCATTCGAGTGCACTCGGAAGAACTGGTCCGTTGCTCGGCTGGCTTCCATCCCTCAACCAAGGACTTGCAGAACATGAAAAGATTTGCTCACAAGATGGCCAAGTTGATTATGGCACCAGCCTCGATACCCGAGCAATATCCCTTCTGTGCTGCCTGCCGCGAGGACGCTATACCCAATTCGGTGTGGATGCATCTCCAGAATTGCGACCACTGGCTGCACGTGCGCTGCGTTCCACGAGTCCGTGGCAAGAACCCGAACCGCAAGTTGGAATTGTCCTGTCCCGCCTGTGAGGTCACATCAGTGCGCACCATCGCCTGGCCAGGAGCCTTTCGCTCGGACATGGTCAAGCAAACCATCTTTGCCCGTCAACTGGCCGAGTTCAAACTCAACGTTGAGGCCGACACTCAACTGGCAATTACCGAAGTGGCAAACCGAGTGAACGTCTTCACTCTCGACTATGGTGGGTCTAGCTTGGTCACCATCGACTGTGCCACTGCACACGACTATTCGACCGTCCAGTACTATTAGGTTGATTATGATTTTACTTGCTTACTGTAACTACAATTTCGGCAATAAATTGCTTGTCGTTCCATGTTCTTTGCTAATTTCACCAACTGCCACAAGTGACACTCAACTGGCAATTACCGAAGTGGCAAACCGAGTGAACGTCTTCACTCTCGACTATGGTGGGTCTAGCTTGGTCACCATCGACTGTGCCACTGCACACGACTATTCGACCGTCTACTATGACATATGACTAGTTCGAATATGTCGAAACATATTTACTGCACTCCCATTTCGACAATAAACTATTTGTCGCTCTATGCTGTATATTCGTGTTGTTTATCGATAGAAAGCATTATAACGCCAACTAGCGCTGCTCTAACTTGACCTAAGGAAGGTCTAGTCTAAAGCAAATTAGCACTACTCGATTTCCTGAATTCTGATTAATTTCTGTATTTGCCTGGTCTAGCAACAGACTTTCTGTGATCTTATATTTAGATTACTTCAATTATGAGCTTTTGTGTGCATTTATGTTATTGCCCCTTTTGCTGTATTACAAATAAACAAATAAATAATTGTGTACAATATTTTGACTGCCATACATACAAGTTGTACAACATATGTCCCAAGTTTTGACTCCCAACTGGCGTCATGCTTGAAACCTTGAAACAGCTTATTAATATCCTGTGGTGGTGGTGCAGGCGTCCTCCACAATCCCAAGTATAGTGAGCCTTAAGCTATACAAAAAGCATGCGAAATTATTTAAAAATTTCATATTGAACATAATTTTACATCAATTAGCAATATTGCTATGTAATTGGATTAGTTATTACACTGTAATAATGATAATTACAGTTTATCTGTCCAATCATAAATGCCATCCAGCTCAGTACCTTCCCGTTCCAACATATCTCTAAACAGTCCTCGCAAATATTCATAATCTGGTTCTTTAGCAAATCCAAGCGGCTTAACATAGCGAAAGTATGCACCAAACTCTTTGGGACATTCTTCACAGAGTTGCTCAATCGAGATCGATTGTTTCTTGTCACAAATGAGTTGAATTGTCTCACGGTCAGTGGTGCCCTTCATCGATTGCCACGGAAGTCGACCACGAACAAAGTTGACCAACATGTAGCCCAGTGCCTCCAGGTCGTCTCGTCTGCTTTGACTATTTGCCATGTTGGCGTTAATGCTCATGTAGCGGACAGTGCCAATCAGGCCATCCTTCTTCACGGTGAAGCGAATGTGTTTGCCCGTCTTGGCATCGATCAACTGTCGGGCAAGAGCAAAGTCAATCACATGAAAAACATTGGCTTTGTCCGAATTGGGTGCACCAAGAAGAAAATTAGCAGGTTTAATGTCGCGATGAATAAGACCACTCGAGTGAATGTGTTCAAATCGATCGAGCTAAGGGAAAAGTTATTAATCGTTAAAATGTAATAAACAAAATACAAAACAAACACACACCAATTGCAATCCAATCTGAGCCACAGTTTTGACCGAAAATTTGCCATTACACTTGCGGAATAATTCACGAAGATTGGCACCGAGAAGTTCCATCACCAAAACTTGTCCCTTTTCGTATGAACCAAAGTAATAGATCTTGGGTATTCCCTCTGCAATAAATAAATAAATAAAATAAATTTTGAATTAACGAAAATAAAGTAAACAACACAGTATACTTACCAATATTACTGAGCATTTTATAGAATTTATGTTCATCGGCAAGTTGAACAACTCTGTCGACATGTTCATTTGACTTGTTAGAGTTTGGGTCAGGGTGGTATTGCACCTTAATCGCAACCAGTTCCTTAGTGGTGATATTTATCCCTGTGAATAAATGTAGAATGTTCAATCATCACCGATTAACGATATTCGCTTACCTTTGCGAATGAAACCAAAAGTACCTCTGCCAATTACCTCGCCCGAAAACTTGAAACTTTTCCCGTCAATTACCATAACACTGTCATTGCCATTGCTTGTAGTTGTACTTTCCATTTGTGAGTTTTTGATTTTGATTTTCTCGGAAATTTAGGAGTTGTACAAGAATTAAACAAAATATGTGAAAAAAGTTGACAGTGAACAGTCGACGAAAACAAATGTAAATCAAAACATACGCCTTGCCTGACTAAATTAGTCAGAGTGTAAGTGCCACTATTTCACAGTTATGATTGTTAAAATGTGGATTTAGACGTGGCGATTACTCTGAGTAATTTACATTTGGTGACAACTGAACTTTCTCTGTAGTTCATCAGTTTTTCCTCTTAAATTTCTTGTGCATCAATATTCTCGTTCTCACATCAATTCCAACATGTCTTCTCCACCAGAGAATCCATACGAGATAACATGGGATGTACCTAATCGTAGCCTCAGTATAATGGAATCGTCTATCTTTCCGCGAAAGGAACATTTTGGTGTTCAGCCAGTGCGATTTCAGATTCAGTTCATTCCCAAAACTACTGTCAAAACAGCTTTAATTGTGCTATATTTGCGTTATTTTGATTTGCCTAATCAGAAGCAACTGAAGGTTCATTGTCACATTTCAATACTGAACAAACACGGACAACGTTGGCGCACCAAAGGTAGTGTAACTGGTTTAGTGATTTATTTCTCTAATGTACATCTCTTCTTCTGGTCTTCTCATTAGCCGATTCGAATACGATTAATAAAGACAAAATTGGTATAGTCATTGGTGATCTGGAAGTTGATCGAAGTGATATTTGTACTACTCCCTCATTGCTGCATCACGGCAATATTCGCATTCACTGTGAGGTATGTTTTTGAGTCTGACTTTATGCTTTTATTTTAATTTATTTTTTAATAGATTAAAGTTCCAATTCCGTCTATTCCCAAAGATAAACCAATCACCACCACCATTCCACCAGTGATTGAAAGCAAACTACTACAAAATTACGAGTCACTTTTGGAAAGCGGCGCATTTTCGGATTTGGTTTTTGTTTTTCCCGATGGAAGCGAACTGCGTGCCCACAAGAACATTCTCTCGTGTCGATCTGCAGTGTTTGCGGCAATGTTACTTAATTCTGACACTAAAGAAGCACAAACCAATAGAGTGGAAATCCTCGATATTGATTCTTTGATTTTCAAGGCATTTTTGCGTTATATTTACACGGACAAGATTGACGACTCTTTGGAGCAATACGGTTTGGAGTTACTGTCCGTGGCCGACAAGGTAATCTATATATGATCGATTTGAATGAATCAATAATTTGTTTCCCTTCTGTGCAGTACCAATTAGAATGTCTCAAATCGCGATGTGAACAATACATTGGCTCAAAGTTGGAGATTTGTTCGGTGGCACAAATCTTAATGCTTTCCGACATGCACCAGGCCAAGTATCTGAAAGCTAAATGTGCCGAATTCATTGCAGCAAATGCCATTCGAGTTCAAAATACTGACGGGTGGAATGTGATGGTAAAGGAACGTCCCGAGTTGTTGGCACTGCTATTCAACAAGTTGTCAACGAATTGTTGAAAAATTGATTACTCAATTATATAATCAATATACTATAATCAACATTTAATCTTTAATAATATCTCTATATTAGCTAATTTGTGTGTCGAATCTGTTGAGTCGAATGGCGGAAAATCGAATGTTAACTTTCGTTTTAACTTGACGATAGTCTCATTACTTTTCTTTGTTGAGTGTTTTGTGTTGTGCTTTTTGGTTGTCCGAGACGGTCTCTCCTCATCCTCGCGATGCCTTTTCTATTTTGCTCTAGTGATTCCTCTCAAGCCATCCCATCTCCAGTCGGTCTGTACGACTCTATCCATCAAGCGTGCACCAAAGTGAATGTTGAATCGCGAAATTTCACTTGTGCGGACGAACAGATTCGTTGTCTGCTCACTGGTGATGGTTCAGTGGATGGTGAGGTCACGAGTGGCCAACTTGAGCACTGGTTAAAGACTGTTGGGCGTTCGGTTTTCGATGAAGCAATCAAATCAAAGACATGTGACTCGGGCAAGCGACTTTCCCGTGCTCAACAGCACAAACAGTATGCCGAGGGTTACGAAATGATGGGACAGAGTGCGGCGAACAGGGGCAAAGTGATGCACCATCTCAACAAGGTATAGTAGCAATCTCTTGATTGATAATCATAAACAATGTTGACTGTATTTGTCCTTCTAGGCCATTCTCTGGGCACCAGTTACCGAGACCGCACTCCTCGCCGAATGTTTTGCCGCTCGAGCTCGAATGCATCATCTTGCCCTTAGTTATTTGTCCGAACTGCAAGACCTTGAACGTGCACTCAAATATCGTCCTAATTTTGTGCCAGCTATCGAGAGTAAGGTCGATTTGCTCAAGAAGCTCAAACGCCATTCTGAGGCTTATCACTTTGTGGAAGATATTCTCAAATGTGAATCTGTACTTCAAGATTCCTCAGAGGAATTTTGCGAACAACTCAAACTCTGGGAGGCGGACTTATTGCCATTCAAACTTATCGCCTCTGTTCATGGAAACCCAGAAGTTTCTGGTGACTATTACCTGTGGACTAGTTCATGTTTGGAGTGGAACGTGAGCACAAGTCGAATTAGTCTCAAGACAAACCGAGACATCGCACCAAATCGAATTCTGGTGGAGGAAAATCCACTTGTGAATGTGATTTTGTCCGAGTCCTTACATTTGTACTGTAACTCGTGTCATGTGGCCTGTGAGAACACTTTTTGGCCTTGTGACCACTGCACTGAGGTGATCTTCTGTTCGGAACATTGTGCCAAACAGGCCAAACACGACTATCATCAACTCGAGTGTGGTCTCATCGGATTGCTGGCTCCCTTTGAAGACACTGACAATTCCTCTCAAATTGTTCAGGTTTATCGCTATCTCGCTCACATTGGACATTCGAAACTGATCGTCCTGGATCAAAGTAAAGACGTCTCTCTGGGCAAGTTGACAGATTTATCTGACAAAGGCATGACCCGTGCACAGGCACTGGACTTGTTCGCCTTGAGCAGCACTGCGGCACACAGACAAATCACCACTCGACGACCATTCCGAACCACAGAGCAGCTAACCGCAGCAATCTATCTGTTTGTGATCTATTGCTACAAGACTCGAATCGAAACTCAACAGCCCGAGTTGGTGATTCGATTGATTCGTATTCTGGCAACCGAGATGGAGAAAGTACGCTGCTCCAAGTATGGTTGGAACGAGACCGATCCGAAAGATAAGAAGAAACGAATTAAAGTGTCCAGCTATCAGTGTTTGGTTGGTTCAAAGGTTGGTCACAGTTGTGTGCCCAATTCGGAGTGGAACATGGACGGCAATCGATTCTGGCTGACTACTCGCAAGTAAGTTCGGGCTTTAATGATTCAATCAATTCACTCAACTCTCCTCTGTTTAGACCAATCGCAACTAACGAAGAGATCACCATCACATTCGGTGCATCCAAGTCCGAATCATTCTATTCGCGTCTCACTTCACTCCGTCCATATTTTCGAATGTGTCAATGTGAGCTTTGTGTTGCCGACTCAAAGCATCACTTTGCACTCAAATGTGAGCATTGCACTGGACCGATTCCATTCGACTCGACTCACTTCACGCACCTCGACTGTCTTCTGTGTGAACAGCCGTTCGAACAAGGACTCAGCCGTGCACGACTGATTGAACTCGATTTTAGTTGGATGCAAAAGTCGATTCTTCTGATGCGAGATGTTCAACATGTGGACCAACAGACGATGGTGCTAATCAACCAAGAGATGACCATTCTCGCGGACACTATCCCACCAAGCAATCGTTTACTGATGCTCACTGTTGAGTCACTCTGTGGAGAGTACATTCGTCGGTGTGAGTACAAACTCGCACTCGAATGGCATCAATGGTTCGTCAAACATGCACAAATTCGACTGCCCTCCACTGTCGATGCTAATCGTGAACAGATCGACATGTTTACTCGATTTCACAATCTCGACCAGTGGGCATTGGCTTTTGTGGAATACATTCGCTCGGTGAAAGAGCCAACAAGTTGTGCCATCACCGCCACTATTCCGCTCAAATATATAATCACAGAAGGCAAACAAATCTTTCGACGACTTTCATTGGTGGTGCTTGAGATAGAAAACGATCTGGCCCAATTGGATCGCAAATCAATCACAATTGGTCAAATGTCTTTGTGCGACATGATCGATGTGGACGAACTTCGATCTTCTGGGGAAAAGAAGTTGGCTCAATTCAACGTGATGACTGATTTGTTCGAGAGTGAACATGAACAAAACGATGAACAGTAGATCGGATTTAAACACCTTTCATTAAAATTAATTGAACCCTTTGATCTGTAAAAGCTTTATTAATAATAAATTATTATCAATTCGTTTGTCTCTAAATTGGTCAATTTGGTTTGAATGGACTAAAAATAGTGTGTTCCGTTTAATGTCCCGCCAATGCATCCTTCACAGCCTTATATGCGGGCTTTTCCTTGTAATGTTCATCATAAATCAGTGCCGCTCCATTGCCTGGTGAGAATGTCGGAATCCACGAGTGTTTATCGGTCAGCCCCGAAATGGTCACACCCACACATTTCGACACAGCCATACACGCTTTCACAATCTCACCATAATCCTTGGCCTGTTGTGCCAACTTAGTGCCATCAGCGGGCAACTTGATGGCAATGTCTATTTCGGTAATGGCCACATCGAGGCCCAGTGCCGCGAATCGTTCAATGTTGTGTTGAATGTCTTTGGGCACGTGTCCCAGACCAAAGTGAGCCTGCAGACCAACACCGTGAATGGGCACATGTTGTGCCAGTAGTTCTTTCACCAAATTGTACAGTCCAGTGCTCTTGTGATTGATGCCCTCCACGTTGTAGTCGTTGATGTACAGTTTGGCAGCAGGATCGGCTTCGTGTGCAAATTTGAACGCATCCGCAATGAAACTTTTGCCGAGAGTATTGAAAAAGACCGAGTGCCTCAGTGAGCCATCCTCGTTGAGCACTTCGTTGACCACATCCCACGCGTAGATCTTTCCCTTCCAGTGGCCAGCCTCGGCACTGATGTGATTGTGCATTATTGTGCGCAGATCATTAGCATTGAAATGACCATCCGACACCCAGTGAGGCAGTTGACTGTGCCACACGAGTGTGTGACCACGAATCTTCTGTCCGTGTGCCTGACCATGGTTCACAATGATGTCACCGTCCTTGAAGTTGTAATGACTCCGTGTGGGCTCGGTAGTGTCCCACTTCATCGGATTACCCGGCGTGAAGCAGTCAAACTCGCGGTCGGCGATTTTGGCATACTCTGGCTCGGTGGTCAGATGGGTTGGATTGACCAGAAAGCCAACATATTTGTGGTGAGCCTGGGCCAAGGATTTCAATGTTTGACCAACAGTTGCATTAATGCTTTAAAGTAAAGGATTATTCAATGAAACATAAACATAGAAACGATTTTGCCTTACCAGAGAGTAATCACCAGGAGGGATATTACTAAATACAGATTCGAGTTGGCCATATTGATAAATGAAATTATACAGAAATCACTCGAGTTAACAATATTATATTTGAGCCACTCTCTTTTATACTTACCAAAATAGCTCACAGTTGCACAACACAATAAAAGCGATATCACAAACATACAATACAGATCAGGTTCAAATTGATTTGTAATGTTAATATAATCAAATTGGCATCAAAAGTGATCTTAATTAATTGGCTTTCCCCTGTCGATAATACAAATGATAATAGTGAACTAAAGTGTAGTGCTAGGATGGATACGTACGCAAGATATGGACTGGTTTTATAGTTGATATAACAAATAACATAATGGGAAACAAGTTATTGAGACAATTGAGGACAATACGTATTCGTACGCGTACGCGTTGGAGGAGCCAATTTTATTTGGTGAATGACATTTTGCGACTGGATATCCGTTGGCAATATGATTGGGCCATCAAAAGGTAATTGCAAACGCATGCTTGTTGACCTAGGACATAAGTAATTTAATAGTTTACAATAATTTTAATTACTAATGAAATGCTGAATCAATTTCAGCTTCAAAGTCAAACAATTTAACTGTTTGATATAGTAACCTCATCGGTGAACAATACAAAGTACAACAAACCAACAGCTGCTTTCAGTTTGCTTTTCGCTTACCACAAGCAAAACAATCTAAAAGTCCTTTTCTGTGTTATCGCCACAAATCATCTCAAACCAAACCAAACTATCGCCACCAAAAATAACAGGATTGTTTCGTTCTCTTTTGATTGACAATTTCAAAACTCGTCCCAATCCGTCGTTATCACCACAACTCTCTGCACCAATCAAAGAGTATGCCTCCTTCTTTTTGTCAATATATTTTCTGACTCTAAAATGACATTTTGTGTATCTTTCAGCCGAATTATATAGCCGAAAATATTATCAGCGTTGTATCGTGTTTCACTGGCCAAAGGCGACAAATGTTATTATTCGCTAGGTATATGCCAAATTGATAATGTTTCTATTAATATATTTTATTTTATTTTTATATTTAGAACAAAGAAACTGGCGGGGATTTGATGAAACCGGTCGCTAATTTGGTATCGAGTTTATTCATTTTGAAATAAATTTGTTGGGTTGGTTTCTTTTGAAGGCGAACACACGTTGGACGGTAAATTGACGCTCAACTACATGTGAGGTATAAAAAAGACGTAAAATACATTACGAATGTATTATAATATTTTGTGATTTGTTATACATTGATATATTTTCAGGTTGAACTTATTGACACGTGAAGATAGTTTGCCAGATATGGAATGCTTTGCCTCAATTGTAGAAGATTATGGAGAGTGGATAATTTTCAGATGTAATTCTGGTGCTTAAATACGCATAAAAACATTTTCTCTACTCAATCACCAACTTTCGCTGCCAATTTTGAGCACGACTGTGAAAAACAGAAACGGAAAAATCGCGTGGTGATTGCCGATTTGGACAAGCATATGTTCTAGGAACTGTTGTATTTTATTTATACTGACAAGATTAAATCACAGGATCGATACAGATCTGTTGGTGGCTGCTGTCAAGGTATGAATTCGATTCTTAGGAAAGGCTTTGATTAACATTTTGTATAATTAAATTTCAGTATCGACTTGCTCTGTTGAAAACCATATGTGAACCATATCTCTGTTCTCACCTAACTCCCGAATCAATTGCACAGCTTCTGGAATTGCCAGATTTGTATCAGGCCACTCAGTTGAAGTCAGAATACATTTACTACATCATCAAACACAACAAGGACATTCAAATTGCCGACTGGAAAGTGATCAGTGCGGGCAATCTCGAGTTGCCACTCCAACGGTTCAAATACAGACTTTGAGTTAGTGTCACTGTATTAACAATGTTACAATGTCTATTTTTTGTACACAAAACATTCAAACTATCTAACAAGTAAGAGTAGAGTAAAGTTTAGATTTTATTATGCAATTCGTTTGAGGTTTGTTTTGCTTTTATTGTAATTTTGGTGTAATAAATGAATGAATTGTCGTTATTGTTTGTTATTACACAAGAAGAATGTTCGGTAGATATTTAAAATGTCATAACTTTTCGTCCAGAATGTTTCAAAATAGGGCAATTTGGTTCAATTTTGAATGTAGCGCCAAATCAATCAAAACGGAAAATATTGCACAAAACAACTGTTTACAATGCACATAGATGGCGCAGCATGTAGCACTGTCAACGGTACACTGCTTCACGTGTTGTCATTTCGCCTCTGGCAGACAGACCTGCTTTGTCATTTAGTTCTATTCAGGCGTGCTGCTCGGTGCTGTGTTGTTTGTGTGGTGCGGCAGTCAGTTTGCCTTTTCTACTTCACTCTCCACTCTCGCATTTCGTCATTTTTGTGTCCATCTACCTCAAGATCTTATCGCCCGTGTGTGTCTCTCTACATTGTTATTGTTGTCCTCGTTGTCCTCGTCGTGAACACCCTGCAGAATGACCTCCTGTCGAAATCGTGTCTACCTTGGCCACATTACCGCTCCCGATGCTCAGGAGCGTGACGTGAAAAAGTTTTTTGATGGCTACGGCCGTATCAACGAGGTCGTCTTCATGAAGACCTTTGCCTTTGTCGAGTTTGATGACTCGCGTGATGCGCAGGATGCTGTTGCCGATTTGAATGGCAGAAAACTACTCGGCGATCGGGTACTGGTGGAATTTGCCCGTGGACGCGGTAACGGTGGCGGCCATCGTAACAGTTCTTCCCGTCGGGATGGTGGTGACCGATACGGCGACACTTCGTACTCCTCCCGAAGAGACCGAAGTTCACCCAGTTACTATTCCTCGTCATCGTCATCAATTCGAGGCGGCAGCCGATTTGGCCTACCACGCCGTACGAAATATCGCGTTTTGGTGGACAATCTGAGCAGTCGTGTCAACTGGCAGGATTTGAAGGATTTCATGCGACAAGCCGGTACTGTCACTTTTGCTGATGCTCACAAGCCCGAGCGCAATTCGGGTGTGGTCGACTTTGAATCCTACTCGGACATGAAGGCTGCCATATCAAAATTTGATGGCGTCGAGTTTTATGGCCGTAGTCTCCGTCTAGAAGAGGACAAAGGATATCGTGGCAGTGGGGGACGTGACCATCGTTCCCGTAGTCGTTCCCGAGGACGCTCCCGTACTCCTGTCCGAAGGAAGTCATCTTCGAAGGCGGCTCGTTCTCGATCTCGTTCGAGAGGTCGTTCCAACGAAAGACGCTCTCCTGATCGTCGTTCACACGATCGTCATTCCAGCCCACACGACCGTGGTTCCTCTGTCAAGCGCGGTCGCAAGTCTCCCTCTAAATCTCCGGACACTTCCGCCGTTCGTCGTCGTTCGATGTCCCGCGATTCTCATTCCCGCTCAAATTCCGCTGGTTCCCCAAATGGCCGTAAATCGCGTTCTCAATCGGTTGGCAGTGGCAAGTCTGGCGGCAGTCGCGTTGCCCGTTCCTCTAGTCGTTCTCGCTCCCGATCTCGTTCAGCTGAGCGTCCTAATGGTGACTCTCCTGGCTCTAACCGTTCCCGTACCAAGTCGCCCTCACAGGATCGTAAATCTTCAGCTTCAAATGAAGACTAGTGTCACCTGTGTATGCTTGGTCCGTATACAACTTTACTTTTCTAATCTATTTACCGTACGTAATCTCTTGACCTTTTTTAGTACCTATATATAGCAAACAACACTCTTTATTTAGTAATACTCTTTTTTTGATGATTTTGGCTTACACTACATACTTAATTGCATATACTACTTTGTAATAATAACTTTTGTTGTTCATTTTGAGATTAAAAACTATTTGTTCTGCTACTCACATTTTACATGTTTTCCATGCGCGCTCATGTTTTTATATAGTTTATTTAAAATATTAAAATGAATGAATATTTAAATTCGTTTATTTTTCCTGTCACAGGAAATCATTTTGTGTCTGGTGATTATGTTCGAGTCTAGAATGTAAACAGAATTGTCTATTTAGTCAGTTTGCCTTAACTTTTGCTTCACAAATGTCGTTGACCGAATTAGTTTGCTGTTTGGTCAGCAAAAACTGAAACAATTCAAAGCCCAACTCAGGTCTGGCAGTGGTGAGTTTGGTCCAGCCTTCGGTGGCCATCACCTCACTGCCCTGTTCGATGATGTATTCGATGCATTTGGTCTTGAGGTCAGTGGCTTGATGCATGTCTGCCACCAGAAGAATGTTGGCCACAGACTCTGTGGTGAGGTTCGTGCAAAGGTACTGCTCACAGATGCATTTTAGATTGTCCAGTTGATACTGATAAATAGTGAAAATATTAAACATTAGTGTTGAATGTATGGACAATGTCAGTACAGTACCTTGTCAGCGGCTTCCATCAGTTCGAGTGCGTTCTGATCCAATTCTGTGACCGTTCCAGTGTAGATGAACCTCAACAGTTGGCCAAACACATCAACGGGCACATCGATGATCTCAACCCGATTCTCTTGTGCCTCCTTATTTTCAGTGTGTTCAAACATTGCCGCAAAAACAGCCGAACGCGCAACCAAAATTGCCTTGTGCACTGGAAATTCTTTACAGCTCTCCCCGCTGCCAACAAGTAGAATTGCATCCGCGAATTTGCCCTCATCCAGCAGTGATTGATAGTCATCCAGAACGGTATAATCGTGGATCACTTGTTTGGTGTTTGAGGACGAATTGGTTTGTGAGTTATCTGCATCTTCATTTTCGACTATGTGCACCTCACAATAGATTGTCAACGAACCGTCCACCAGTAGTGCATTGTCCGGATCGAGTAGATAGCCCCTCGAGATGGTGTACTGGCCATTGTGGATTGCTTTGCGGCTCGAAAATTTGGTCGTACTTTCTATTTAAAACGATACAGATAGGTTCATTACAACTTTGACAAAGCCGAAACATACCTGAAGTGTTACACTTGACTCCATTGGCGTCCACAATGGAAATGCAATACTTGACCGTCAACATCTGATGCTCATCATCATCGGTGCCTCTCGAAGCGAGATACAGAGCAATCACCGTTCCATCATCGTTCCACAGTATTCTCTCTCGTTTTGGATAGAGATATAGTTCAAATTGTACTGCAGAATTGTGCGGTGGTGAGAAGGGCTTCGACCAGTAGTAGTTGTCTGTTCGGTGGGCGAAGTGCTCTACCTTCCACGTGTAGATTGCCGGACTGTTGTCGGTTTGTGGGTTTGGTTCAGTTTGATTGGGTTTTGTGGATGATATTGATGACGATGATGACATGGTGATGAGGAAATTTAAGAGAATTTAACAAAGTTGAATGCAGAACAAAACTCACAGATGTTTGTGTCCAAATACAAAGTGCGACTTTGAGCAAATGAGCGATACGTGAAATAAATCAACAGAGCAAACTTATACTCTAACTTGTGTTGTACAAACAGCATTGGTTGATAAGCAGATTTGGGCATGTTGCTAATGTCAAACTACACTCAAAACACGATAGCGCATACTGATAATAATACTTTTGAAGTGCAATGTACACATAAAAGGATACTAAAGTACATTGAGCCACAAGCTAGTGGAAGAGGAAAAGTGATCTTTATAAAAAGAATATGATTGAATTAAAGGCATAATTATGTTGATCATAAATTACGAGTGCACAAAGAAAATATCATAATAGAGAAAAATATTCAAATGACGACTTTCCCTGACGACCAACAGTTCTGATCGAGTTTCGAGTCGTTTCCAACCGTCAGTCTGTTTCACTTGTAGCACTCGACCAGCAATAAAAGCAATACATTTGGTCTTCAACTCCTCAGCTCCATACATGTCCGCAAATAGAAGAGTGTCCGCCACTGATTCGAGTGCAAGTTTCGATGCCTGCTGTTGTTCGCATTGTGATTTGAGACTTAATATTTGATACTGTCAATAATAGAAAGATTATTATTAGTGTTAGTCAAATGTGCGATTTACTTTTTCAGCAGCCACCAACAGTTCAGCCGAATATTTCTCGATCGAATCGACTTTTCCCGTGTAAATATAACGCAGCAATTGGTCAAATACTTCGACGGCAATGTCACTCACTAGCACACGATTCTGTTTTGCTTCTTCGAAATCGTGTCCAAACATGGCCGCGAAAACAGGCGAACGAGCGGCAAGAATAGTTTTGTGTACTTTGAACTGTTTCTCCTCCTTGTTATCGTCGCCTTCGATGGATGCATCATCACTGACCACAAAGGTGAAATCACGAAATTTGTCATCGTCTTTGAAAAGTGCTCCAAAATCAACAGAAATCTGGCTGAACGACTTTTGAATCAGTTCGTAATCTTCTTTCTTTGGTTCGAGTATTTCGACCTTTTCGATAAGTAAAAAAAGATTAAATCTATAAATCGTTTTACCAACCAAAACAAACCTCACAAAGCAAAGTAAGCAGCTTACTGTAAGCTTGTCGTAATACAAGTATCCGTAATCTGGAGATAATAAACTTGAAAACGAAGAAAAGTGAGAAATGTGATTGTGATAGTTTTGAAATTTCCAGTGATATTCTAAGAATTAAAAATATCAATTACCATGGTATATTTTAGTGGCATAAATTGTAATTTATAAAGACAAACCATTAGTAAGGAGCTTCTTCTTTTGGTTATCAAGAATGGACACTTTAGCTAGTACTTCCAAACCCGCCGGACCAGAAACTTTACCCAAATAAACAAGCGAATGACCATAATAACATAAATTATTGGTTCTGGCATAGAGTCCGAAATTAACTTTCACTTGTTCGTTAATAACCAATTCAAGATCACTTTTACACTTCCACTAGTTTGTGGCTCAATGTGCTTTAGTGTCCTTTTATGTGTAATGCATCAGTGGACAGGAGGATGCACTGCGCGAGTGTGGACTGAAGCATGGAGTAGACTTTCATAAAGTGGGTAATTACCAGGGCACTGCTTACACCAATGACCAGTGCGCGCTCAGGTGTGTAATTGGTGGCATTGAGTTACCTGTCAGTCACCTGCACCAAGGTTCACCCTGTCCGGCTAATGCCAATGGAGTTTGTCGTAGTGGGACTTGTGTGGTGCAAATCTACAAATCCAGTGTCTACCGTCACTCCACCACTCACCACCATCACCCCAAAACCACCCACAAGCCCAATTCCACCCACCACCGTCACCCAACCCCCACTCGATTCATTTTCGCCATCCAAAATGAAGCTACTCAACATTTCACTCGAGTCCACTGATCCCACACCACTTCACCATATGGCTATTCTAGATCTAGGGTTTTATGTAACTTCAGACTTGCGACAATCCGTAAGCGTATTGCAACAATTATTATATATTTTTGTAATAATTAATTTTATTTTCCAGAATCGTATTGTTATTTGTACATTTTATGGCGATTCAACACACCCAAATTGGTGTAACCTTCAAAACATACATAATATTCCAAGTAAACTTACCAAAACCAGTCTAATTGGGATTGAATTGAATCAACTAAATACTTGGTTGACTACCACAAGGCATGATCTCTATCCGGTATTCGATACTTTCTACAAGAACCGTAAATTAGATTTTGGGAAAGAGGAACATTTTGTGGCTACCTTTCCGATTTATTCAATATCTAGTTCGCATCCAAAAGTAATGGACATTTCATTGCGATTTACGATTGTGTTTAGTAAAGATTGAGTGCTTTTTGAGATAATTGTGTGTAAGTGTAAGTTAAGTGTTAACTTTATTTTGCAAAATATAAGATGTTACAAAAGAAATATCATTACAAATTTCTTTCCTTAATAAAACCAATCCTTACAAGTCTGACCCAACATAGCATTTAACACCTTCGTGTCCTCGATGATGATGGTGCCCACGGTGCGATTGAGTAGAGGTGGCTAACGATGACAATCTAATTGAACGTGGTCAAGCTTTAGGCAGTTTAGAGTTGTTGAAACAGGAAAAGTTGAATTCATTGTAACATGATGAATGCTAACTAAATTAAAGATGAAGAACGGAACCCTCATTTGAAGTTTCACTCTTCATCAGATACATTTTTCAGTTTTGCAACTTTTATCTGCAAAATGCAAATTGCAGATTCAATTTACAAAAGGCAAAGATGAAACTTGCAACCATCACCAAACTTTCAAGCGCGCAATGAATGAATGAAAAATACAACACTTTAATAAAAAGAAGTTTAATTGGGGGGACAAATAGAGTAAGTGTCCCAATAGAGCTAAAATTGCGCCACTCAAATGTCCGGATCGGAGAAGGCGCCATGATTGAGTCGAGCGTCCATGAGAAGCTTCGTGAAGGCGATCTTGCCTCTTGCTCTGCTCTCGATGAGCTCATCTCTTCCTTCCCATCCGGGATGGGCTGTCAACACTTGTTGTATGGCTTTGGCCCACACTTGTCTTCCGATTGGATTTGTTGCCGTTTCTTGACGACATTCGGCAGGCTCCACCACCCGGAACCAGTGCTCCATTCGTTCGTAATTGTCCATCCACCATTCGAGATAGGCCTGATTGAGATTGGCATTCAACACTGGTGTCTCTACATTTTTCTTGTAGAACTTGTTGTATGCGATCTTGAAGGCAATGCGATCCAGCAGCCGACAGGTGGTGTGCTTCAAGTCGTGAGCAATCAGTATGTCAAGCCGCAGTCGATCTCTTGATTCACGCTCCACATTATTTCGCCAAATGGTTCGATATGCAAGAAAGTTTGCCGGCCTGTCTCCATCTTTCATCTCCCATAGTCGGCCGCATTGGTCCAGCTGCCCCTGATCCATATCTAAATGGAACAACGATAAGAATTGAGCTTCAAGACCGATAAACTGAGGCTGTGGATGAAAGTCGTCCACCATGGTGAGGAAAGCGGCTCGGAACTTGAAATACTGCTCGAGCGTTCTGCACCGAAAGTGATAGTACTCGGACAGACAGTGAATACTGATGCAGTAGTGGCTCACTTCACTGATGAACAGTTCCTTCCAGTAGGGCATTCGCTTGCGGTTGATGGTGATGGTAGTGTTCCGCTCTGAGATGTCCTGCAGGTACGTCGAATTGTAGGTCACTTGACCCCCAGAGTGCAAATTGGCCATTTTCGCGCTCACGACGGTCGAGTTGATGTGCTTTAGAAAGCGCCGAAAGCTTAGGACCATCTGGTTGATGTCGTTTTCGGTCACTCTCAGGGAAGCCTGCTCTTCCATGGTCAGAGGCGTCTGGTTGACGAAGAAGCTAATGTTCTCGTAGTGGATAAAGTTGGTCTTGCCACCTTTGCACCACCAAGGCAGCTGTTCACTGCTGAGGTTGCTGTGCGCCAGTTTGCCGTCCTTGGGAAAGATCGTGTAGAGATGCATCTCGCCGATGTGCAACAGAGGACCCTTGCGAGTGTCTCTTCCTCTCTCTTGGACCAATCGCTCCTGAGCACGTTGGCGCCAGTTGGAAGTGCTACTGAACTGGCACATTGAGCGAGTGACTTGGCTGAGCAAGACGTACACCGCATACCGCATCCGGAAGTAGTAGCCACAGTTGGTCATCCGAGGCATCGACGGGTCCAACAGTGAGAGGAAATACTGCTGCTGGTTGGCCTTGTACTGACTTGTCTCAGTGCCGCTTGTGACCTCCCCTTGGGTAAGCAGAAAGTAGATGCGTAGTTGGTCAATGTTGAGCACTCGGTTTGAGGCATTCACCACCAGACTTGTAGTGAGCGAGCCCGAGGTGATCACGATGTCGTCCTTGTTCTTCTCGGTTCGACCGGCCGGCCGAATTGTGATCAACGGGTTGGCGCCCACACTCAACAGTGAGTTGGCCTGATCGGAGTCAAGAGGCACCGCGGTCGTGTTGCATGGCACTTTCTCGCCCCAGATGAGTCGCTTCACTTGGCGGAAATAAGACTCAGAACGGTTGTCGTCATTCTGACCAAGAGTGCTGTCAGTCATCGGGTCTAGCTCGTTGGCTTGAGTCTCGCTGGCAAGTAGTGCTTCGTGGGACAAATCTTGCGGCGTCTCGGTGTCGTGTTGACTCTTGGCAGTGTGGAAGATGCTTTCGTTAGAATAGAACTCGTCCAAGTCCATCCAGACAGTCTCATCGAGCTCCTCTTCTACCTCTTCGTCGATCTTGATTTCGAGCGTCTTGAGGCAAACTTTTGCTTTCTTGCGAGGCGACTTGTTCAGCTGCTCGGAATCGTCCATCTTGTACTTGCGACTCATTCCTCTTCTCTGCAATCCAAACTTCATTACCAGACCACCACTTCGAGTGGCATTAATGGCCTGACTGGTTTCCACGTCTGAGGACTCAATAGCTGGTTTTCCGCCTAGCACTTTGACAATATCTGCGGGATTTTTTGTCTCATTATTCGGTTGAGTTGGGCCATCTGATTTGTTTAAGATTGCCACTGGTAAGCCTTGATCCTGGTGGGGTTCTTCAGCCCTTTCGTCTACGATGAGTTCCTGTCCGGGACGAATACGCATCCCTAAGATGGATTCTTCTTCTTGGAAGTACAATATTGGCATTCCTCTACCTCGAGGCCGGCGAATACGGAGTGCCGAACGAACCAGCAACTCATGATGTGCGAATAAATATTTAACCACGAAACGATCCAGAATACGGCCAACTGTCAACGTCAAAGTATCTGCTTTTTTCGAAACCTTTAGCGAAGTTCGGCTCAACTTCAAGAAGAACTTTAATCCCTTATTGTCTTGGGTAATTTTTGGTTTCGGGTTTGGTTCTGGTTCTGCCGGGTTGGCTGTGGCGATCTGTGGGCCCTGTTCTTGAGGAGTCTCCTGTTCTTGTTCCTTGTTTTGAGATGACCCTTTTGTTGCTGAAGCTCGGTAGTCGTTCGTCACCATATCTCCTGTAAATGGATTTGTTGGCATTGGGCCCCCATCTGGAAACCTCTCAAACAGGGGGATTGGTGAGACTTGGGTGCCACCGCCCCCACTACCACTAGGACAACTACCATCGGCACCTGTTCTCGGAAGAGTTGGTGTCTGATTGGGCACCTGTTCCACCATTCTTGACTGGAGCTCATCAATCCGTGCCTTTTGCTTTTGAATCCGTTGCCTATTTCGCTCATCATCCATTTGGCCTTGGTTCCTGTTGCTGCTACTGCTGAGGAAGGTCCACTTGGGTATAACGTGGGTTTTTTGGTTCGGGCCATTTGGTTCCGCGCCATTCCGTGGGCTATTTCGTTGGCCACCTCGACCACCTTGTTGACCACCTTGTCCACCACTTTGTCCGCCACTTTGTCCACCACTTCCTACAACATCAGTTTGTCTATAGGTGAGACAGTTGATCGGTATAAAGCGATTGTACAGCACATTGAGTGGATGCTTGATGTTGTCCTTCACACCTTCGGTCGTCATTTTCTCGTACTCAATCGAGGCATGCACGTACACTCGTAGTGCACTCTTGAGCTTGTTTTGCGCCTTTGCGATCACCGACTCCTCCTGAACGAGTCGCTTCGGGGCCTTGCTCGACAGGGCCTTGAGTCGCTTGTCGACCAGTTTTTTCACTTTTAAGACACTGGGCCGGTTCACCAGGTAGCCCACCAGGTCAGACAGGTCCATGGCCACCTCGTATTGGTGATCATCGAACGATCGGCCAATGTAGGCATACTTGGACAGCCAGAGGGTGGCGTGATACTGTGACTGGCGTGGATTGTTCATTGCGGCGGTACGGTACAGTTGGGCCAACATGTAGTGCACCCGATGGCGTGCATTGAAGCCTTCCTGAGAGAGGGTACACTGGCGGAGGACACGAGCCGATGCCTTGACTGCACCGTACACCTGGCGGGGTGTGGTTCGGGAGTACATGACCTTCTTGAACTGGACCATGGCAGTGGGCAGGGCTGCAGGGGCTGCTTCGCCAGTCTTGGTGACCTGTTTGCCGCCTTGTTCCGCCAACTCTTCGTTCCAGGTCTTTTGTGCAGATGGCGTGCCAGATAGGTTCACCTTGATCCTGGCTGCTAGGTCTTCTAGCTTCGTGAACAAATCGTCGAGCGGGAGCAGTACCGGTGGGGTACGGGCTGCTGGTGGAGGAGTAGGACCTTGTGGAACAGAACCCGGGGGAGTTACTTGTCCGGGAGCTGCCACCTCTTCGGGAAACTTGATAGAGTCGATCAAGTCCTGTTTGAATTTTTGTGCATAGGCACGGCCAATGGCACCAGGACCGGAGGTGGTACCACCACGATCCCTCTTGGGTCTACCACGGAAGGAGCCTCGACCACCACCACGGTTGGAACCTCGACCCCTATAGTTGAAACCTTGACCACCACGGTCGTAGCCTTGTCCACCACCATAGAAGGGGCCTTGTCCACCACCACGGTTGAAGCCTGGTCCACCACTGCTGGAGTCGGGTATAACAAAGAATTTACCTTGAAAACCTTGACCACCACTGACGAAGACTTGTATATCACGGTTGGAGCCTCGAGCGCGACCACGGTTGTTGTAGTTGTTGCGGGTCTGGTTCACTTGCCGATTGTCTTGGCCGGGTTGACCACCCTGCTGGGCCTGGTCCTGACGAATGCGAATCACTTGACCACCTCGGGGGTTGTTGCCGTTCGCATTGCCACGATTCGGTCGGGGTGGATTTGACATTTGACCAGAAGCTCAAAGAGCGCAAAGGCCAAGGGGTCGGAAGGTAGGAAGGCGCGCCTTGGACTTGGGGAGGAGACTCGTACGAGAGAGGGAGAGCTTGAGGCCTTGGAGGGCAGAGGACGACTTGAGACAGATAGGCACTGGAGAGAGGCACAAGAAGGCACACTTCTTAACTAAACTCAACTCAAAACTGGCCAAACTGTGGGCAGGGTGGTCTACTTTTATAGTGCCCTCGAGCGTATGTTCGTTGAAACTTTTTTGGAACTTTTTGGGAATGTTAGATTCGATCGCCAGATCAAATCATTTTATTATGTCAATGGCTGTCTTGTGTTTATTTCTGTTTGTGTGAATTAGATATAAAAAATATTTGAGTTGTGACAAATGTGGGAGTTTTCAGACCAAAAATATTTTAGCTAAATCTATATTATTTGTCTAATTTCAATTTGACAGCGTTCATTATATTAAAATTTAATAAAACGCTAAATTTATGTCAGCCTACAATGTATCTGCAGAGCCATTATCTGAGAGATTTTATTGTCTAATGGTGGGAAACAACTGGAGCATAGGTGGAATGTGTTTGACTGACCACTATATCATTCAACATTGTGCATGGACAGTTTCATACCAATTTTAACCAATCAATCCAAAAGTTACTTGGATCACATCAATGGCGTGATATTCTTTAGTAAAGGTTTCTCTCATTTAACCTCTTGTTAAGCAAATTCGGCAAATATAATTCGTAATATTGCAATTTTAAACATGATCGTGGAATTTATTTTGCCGTATAAGACTGATGGGTAGTCAGTGATTCGGGCAATGAGTAGTTTTTATGTTTAAAAGGATTCTATTAAATTGGGTTGGAAAGAATTCCTTATTGAGTTATCGGATTTGGAATTTGATTTGGGATTAGAACAGTCGTGAGTCAGGCGACCAATATCCGATATTGGCAACTATAACTTCTCGAACTTGACAGATTGATAGATTTTGAGGACCAATGCACAATTACATTTACCCATTTACACATCAACTAGCCTTCGTAGTAGGAAAAGTTGGCAAAAACAAACCAGTAGCAAGCAAGTACCGAAACTACAACTAACCGAAACCGAAAGCTTGACCAATACCAGTTTGGGAGTTTTGTCAAACAAATCTTTTCTTTCGTGTGTTACTTTTATGTGAAATCAAGCCAAATTTATCAAAATCGCTAAGTAAATTGATTAAATTATTACTAAGTAACTTTGCGAACGGTAATGCCACAAGAACCAATTGGAGAATGCGAATTTGCCAAAATAGATTATTTATTAAAACCAAGCTACCTCTATCTCCAACTCCAATTCATTACATATTTTTATAACCTGTTTGCTGGCAGTCAAATCAATAATGATACCTCAGCGTGTTTTTGAACAAAAATAGACGATTTATAGGCTTTAAAATTAGTGGCCATTTGGATCATTCGATGGCCACTTTTGTGGCCATCGCGTTCAAAAGTTTCCCCACACCTGGCCTACATTAACCACGCAATCATGACCGAACTACAAATGTTCGATTTGCTGACTAACAGCTCTCTATTTAATGTTTGTGAATGGTTAGCCTGAGGGATATGAGTCGCAAACCTTTGTTCTATTTTATGTAACTATGACAAGTGTTCAAATTTCTATGTACTTGACACTTGAGAATTAAACTATCTGATACAAGTCGATTGCCTTCCCTTGCCTGTACCGAGACGTCCCATCATCCAAGTTTACATTTATCTGGTTCAATGATTTCGCGTCAATGTACACTTTTTCACTTTTTATTCCAAATTAGCATTAAAAGTGATGATTCATATTTATAGTAGTTTGTTAAATTGTTTATAGATCGAATTGTCAATTTATCTGATCAAAAAATATCAAAACTTTTTTGTCCCATAAGTCAATATACGCAAACAGGTAGGTTTACATTGAGAAATGCGCACGACTGATTTTGTCATGTTTGCTTCGTTTTTCTGTTAATGTAATGCAGTTTTGAGTTTGTTTTGTTCGAGTTTAATTCAACTAACGTGTAGCAGTTGATATAATCAAAAATAATTAAAATAAAACCAATTACTGATGCACGATTCGATTCAAACGTAGGATCATGCTGCGGTACTATGATTTTTGGTTGTTTGTGACTATTTGAAATTTAGAAATTCGTTAAGACAGAGATTTGAGTTTTATCTAAATGTTGAAGTTTTTGGATAGAAAATTTTTATATGAATCCATACTACAGATGTCCCAAGCTGCGATTCGACTCTATTCAGTCATTGACTTGTTGGCGAGCTGGAGAGTGGGGCAAAGGTGACGCTACCAAACGACTCAAGGTCCGAGATGTCCCAGTCAACGAGCACTCTCTGTCCACTCATCACTCAAATTCCAGTACTAAGAACTCTTTAGTGTGCATGGAATACGATCTCTTTGGCCGTCCAGGTTGATTCAAGCGGTCGATAAGCCAATTCTGTGTCCACTGGTTGGAGTACGAATCCTGAATCTTATGCGTGAAACTTTTAATCATCGTCACACTGACCTATCGCCACTTTCCCAATCTTGAGTTGGCCAAGGTTGAGAACTATTGGACCCATGGGGAAGACTGTGGCCAATTTGAGTGCAAGTTCTATTCGAGGGCATCACCGAATGCATTCGACGACAATTGCTGTTGGAAAGGAGATTTGTATGCCCCTTGAACTGACATTCGAATGTCGAATGTTCGACCAACATGTCTCAACAGAGAACTCTATTTGTGCTCATATATCGCTGCACTTGCTCTGTCCTGTTCTGTACTGTTCTTTCGCTTTAATAAAGATCTCTGAGCTGATTCGCAAGTTTGTGCCTTGTCAAGAACAAAGACCGACACCTACTTTCGCAAGTTCGTGTCCTGAAGGAACTTTTGGTGACATGCAGTCCCAAGCTCCTCGTACGAAGAACAAGAGACCGACGTTTACTCTGCCGAGAGATGAGTGTCAGTAACAAGATCACTGACCCTGGTACGGTCCTGAAGAAAAGTGATGGCACCTAAGTCGCAAGTGCGTCTCAACTGAGTGAGGATGAAGCCAAGGTTGCTCGAAAGACTATCTGGCGTATCATCAAGCGTGTGAAAGTAAGTCTGCTGTGTGGCAGTTACAAGACGCTTGGCATCAATAATGAAATCTGTCGGCAGTGGCAATTGTTGCTTTACGACCTGGATGTGTACCTGAAGGATAATGACGCTTCCATGCCGTACTACTTCTTCATTGGCAAGCACAAAGAAAAGGTGATTGAGGACTTGTGGTGGGCCATGGAGGGACGAGAGGAAAAGACCAATCAAGAAGAGAGTCAAGCTGTACCCAAGGGCCGAGACGACTGTCAGCAAAAACAGTCATCAGAAGACGCGCAATTCGAACAATTCGAACAGTGGCGTACAAGACTGAACAACATTAACAAGGTGTGCGACATGATCTTCGAAAAGATAGAACAAGATCATCAACAGAAAGAGACAGAAGTATGCGAGAAGATCCGCATGGAGTTTCAAGCCGATTTGGACGAGCAAATCTCCAGACTAGAGAAGGATTTCTAACTGAAGATCGAAGCGGCTATGGACCGAATCGCAAAGCAACATGATGAGGAGATGTCGCGAATCAAGGGAGAAGCCCAGGAGTCTATAGACCTGCGGCTAAGGAAGATCGAAGAGACAAGAATCAAGATGACCACGGACATCGAGGAAGCGACCCAAGTTGACATTGCGAACTTTCGAAAGCAATGTCAGAGTAACATGGACGAACAGATCAAAGATCTCAAAGAACGATACTCGATCGACATCTAGGAGTATACCGACGTCAGGATCGAGACTAACTGTGTTCTCGAACAAGAGCTACGATTAAAGATCAAGGCCCTCGACTATCAAGTGGACGTTAGCGAACAGAAGCCTCGAAACTCAGAGGAGGTAGAAGAAGAACCAGAGGCCGATCAAAGTCCGTCAGAACAAGTGAAGGATGGTCTTATGCCAGAAGTTCAAGGACTCGGACGGCAGATGGACAAGGTCACCACGGATAAAGCTTTGGAATCTAACGGAAGCCAAACGAGACCACTGACGCAGGCGACCGATGACAAAGACAGCTACAATGGAACCCGATTTGGACGTGGATGGCTGCCTATGGTACCGAACTGGAAATACCGAAAGAGAACCGATGATGTCAGCTACCAAGACAGATCAGTGGTAGATCGAGCCGACAAGCTGTGCGAGCTCACAATGTCCAATCACGTTACGGAATGGTATCTTATGGTTGGAGCCAACAGCATGTATCGTACTCGAGACCCCTGGTCTGGAACCGAAGAGGACGAAGCCGTAGAATGTCTGGTAGAAGGAAAAGCCGAGCTCGTAGTTGCAGCAAAGTCCACTGGCCGAAAGAACCAGCCTAGTTCTACGTGATGCAGATCTCGAAGTCTCAAGCAATTTGACAAGCAGTCTTCTCGTGGAACAAGTGCAAGATCTGATTGTTCTCGAAGCCGCAAGCGCTCAACATTTAGTACCAAGTGATCCACCAGACAAAGAAGAAGCTGTGGAAAGTCTCTCAGAGGCAAAAGTCGATCTCGCCGTAGAAGCAAGTCAACCGGCCGAAAGAGCAAGAGCAGTTCTACTTGGTGGCCGATCTCGTAACCGGAAGCGATCAGCTCCGGGTCGCGAACAATCTAACCGACGAGGAAGAGGCCATGAAAGTTACGCAGAAGTTGATCTAGTCGTAAAAGCTGGGCGTAAAAGCAAGCGTAGTTCCACCCGTGGATCTGCTCGAAATGGAAATTGTAAAAGATCAAAGAACAAGGAAGAGATTATAGAGGCAAGAGATACCGATACCGTTCCATTCAACTGCATGTTTCCTGGTGCTCCGAACTTTCTGGAACGAGGTGGTCAACGGCACGCGCTTGGCTCTGTGGCATACAGATGGATTCATTACGAGGAAAGGAACATCAACCGGATGGATAAGTGTGCACCAAACTCAGAGACCCTTGTGTGTGTCGGATATGAATCACTGGAAGCTACCAACTTGCTGTTTGATGTCAAAAGTGGATTGGTCACCTGTGAAAGAAACGTAAAAATCATTGATGGAAAGTTCCCTTTCTGCGACAAGCTAAAGGAGTCTAGCTGCAACTGCAAGAATACAACACTACAACCAGTGACAGAGTCGGCCCAGGAACAACCTGTGTTCTCATTTATTATTGTCAACTCGTCGGAAGGTGCTTCAACGGAACAACCAAGCATAGTCACTGAACAGGAAGATAAAGTGCAAGTAACAACAACTCAAGTGACCAGACTGAACAAGATGACTTGCGCTCTCTTGATTCTGGTCTAGAACGTGAACAGTTTGAGCAAGAAGAGAAGGAGAAGACTCAAGTAGAGACTGATTGGTCTTTATCACCAGAGAGCTCAAGTGATTACACCACAGCCGCTATCCAGAGACGATCTGAAAGAGTGAGTCACGCACCAGAACAACTTGCGTATGATGTGGACTGGCAACAAGTAGTGAACCTGACCCGAAAGACAAGGCCAGGTGGTTGATTCTAGCAAAGCTGGCATGGTGGCTCAGCACTTAGCAAACGAAGACTCCTGTACAAGGTACAAGGATCATGTCTAACCCACCACCTTATGGGCGCAGTTGTGGTCGATTCGGTGGTCGTAGCTGCAATGGTCGTGGACAAGCTAATACTGGAATCGGTGATGGCCGTGGCAATTGTCAACAATGTGAATCTGGTTCTACTCGTACGCTGACTTCAAGAGACTTCATAGAGAGTTTGTTAAGGTGGCCAAGTGTTTTGAGACATGCAACTGAAGGCTAAGGAGCTGTCTGCTATCAAGCCCAAAGAGGACTATCCGAAAGCAGAGGAGAAACTGAAGACACCGTCACCGTCAAATGTGACCGAGAACCCGAATGCCGTACCGATAGTACGGAACAGAACTTCAGTTGCTCACAGACAGTTGCCAATGTGCCGAACAAGAAGCGAGATAAGAAACGACAAGAGTTGACCTTAGCCACCAAGACTGTTAGTGAAGCTCGAGAGACCCTGGCCGAAGTCGTAGTGGAATTCGTGCTCGTAGCCAAAGTAAATCTACAAGAAGCCATGAGAGAAGTGAAAGCACTCGTAAAGGTCGTGGCCGCGCTCGAAGCACCTTCACTGGTGGTGGTTACAGCCGAGGCTCAAGTCGCCGCCGTAGCAGTAATCGCAAAAAGTTGTAGCCGTGCTCGAAGTCAAACCCGAAGTGCGTCCGGAGCTGGTGGATACAGTCGAGGCTCACGCCGTTGTCGCAATAGCCAAAGAGACCGAAGTCTATCGGAAACTTCTCGTAGGCGAAGTCGTCGTTCTAATGGTGGCAGCAACAGAAGCCGGAGAAGTGGACACAAGTGTAGTTCGAAGAAGAACCTATCCCAAAGTGTTGTGTTGGAAAAGGAGATTTGTGTGCCCCTTGAACTGACATTCGAATGTCGAATGTTCGACCAACATGTCTCAACAGAGAACTCTATTTGTGCTCATATATATCGCTGCACTTGCTCTGTCCTGTTCTGTACTGTTCTTTCGCTTTAATAAAGAACTTTGACCTTCTCGTGTGCTTTCCTGTTTGCTCTTCGTGGACGAGTCACCGGCTTGGACTCCCAGAAGACGTTTGCTCCAACAATTGCAACCACTCGAGCAGTGCACCTTACTCAAAAGTCTTGAGTCAAGACTGTCTACTACTCTGTCTGTCTACTAAGATGACTCGACTACAAATACAGTAGCGCTGGAAAATGCTTGCTTGCGCTTGTGGTCCGCAAGTTGCGGATGCTTGCGGAAAACAACTTTTATTGGGGCCGCCAGATGGCTGTGCGTGTTTGTCTGTCTGACAGACTCTGTCATCACCGAGCCCCAGAGATATATAGATATATATATATACATGTCGCATTCATCTCGACACCCACTGTCAAGCATCTGCATCTGCATTTGGCCAACTGTCGATATTCATCCAAAACACGGTCCAATGTCATCAAACATGTTCTCAGTGAGAACTTCTCACTCAAGTCAACATTGCAATTTGCCCTCAACCAAACAACAACAACAACGTCTCACAATTACTTTGAATGAATTCTGTCACACGATTGTGGCCTCAAAATTGACCAGGATTATGAATCATGTTATATGATAAGGGCGATGATTGTTCTATTCAAACTACAAAATAAACTGAGCTATTTTAGAATGCACTTTTCCTTCAATGGTGGCCCTGAAAAGGGCCGTTTTGCTCTAATTCAAATACGCCAAACAATATGGCCGTTCAATCAGTTCGTTTTCTTGTGAGCGAATTTCAAATGCTTGCTCACATTGTCCAGCGTGCACATCACAGCGTTGCAGTGACTGCACTTGAATGTCCCCTTCAAATGAGTCAAAGACCAATGGTGTGAAGCCAAAGATTGCGATTCAAATTGCTGGAAACAATCAGGGCACCTGTATTGGTTATTGCCACTGTGTGCACTACAGATGTGTTGCTGCAGGTGAGAGCTAAAATGAGACAATATTTATTATATTATTTCATTACAATTCTAAGACTTACATTTCATCAAATCGTCTATTGCAGTTAATGGCCAGTGATGCGGCAAAAGTGAATGCTTACTTCTCAAATGATGATTCAACTTTTCCTTCGACTTGAACTTGGCAGGGCACTTGGAAGTAGTGCAATCCAATTGGACAATCACATAATCAGCAGAAGTCAAACTCATATTCCTGAAAAAATTCTACATGAGATTAAGATGATTTTAGACATTTAAACCGGACGAATATGTCAAACTATCATGGAGATAAAAATTCCCAAAAAGTGGTACCCTTAAACTTTACCGGTCCATATCTCTGGAACGACTGGCCTTTGAGCAAAAATATGACTACCGGCGTTTTCAGCGTAAAAAACTCTATAAGACTGCATTAATAACTTTTGGAGGACGTCCTGACATCGGTGGGACACAAAAATTGCGTTTGGGATAGTATTAGTGGGTCCTGTTCGAGTGCATTCATTCTCACAATTAATTGTTCTCGTCAGTGTGATTCAAGTTGCGGTCATTGTGCCGAGACTCGACTCGAGACAGTGGCTTCTCAAATTGTACTCTTGAATCGATGTTCCGTTTAACCTGACATTGAAATCATTATTTAATTTGATTTGAATCAAAAGTATCAACATTAAATTACCTTGATATTCTGCACATTTGTGATTGGTTTTAGACACCGAAGCTTCCATAATGTTTTATCACCCGAAGTAACCCTTTTCATTGGAAATTGAATTTGTTTGTAGACTAATTCTCGAGTTCCCTTTGTCAATTGCATTCACAATATCGTCATTTGAAAATGTCACATTTAGCTGATCAGGTTTGTTATTGTTACTGGCGCACTGCCATTCATTTGTTATTCCATCAAATTCTACTCCACAGATCTGTACATTTTCTTGTTCAAACATTTCGAGTGTTGGAAATTTTGGTTGGTCCTTTTTTAAAAATTTACTTTTGGCACTCGTTGGAAGATTGTAGTCGTGCTCAATTCGTTGGTTAATGTGAAATGTAAAACTATTACGCGATTTCTTTTTCGATTCTTTTTCGGTTTAGTTGGACTATTACTTGCAATATTTTCGATTTGATTCGAAGAATTGTCAGAATTTTCAAATACCGATGATATTTCGCCAGAAGATTGATCAATGATAATTGATATATTCGATTTGACGCGTTTGGAATTGGCCACAGTCAAATCTTCTAGCACTTGTTTAGGAGCGATCAAATCGAAAGTTGTTGTTTGCTTTGATTTGAATTTGCATTGATATTTATCACTGGAAAGTACTAATCTTCTCATTACAGGATTGTCCTTCAAAATGGTGAGCATCTGTTCACAACTCGAAGCTAAATTGAAGCGAACTTTCAAGTGCTAAAAGAACTAAACCGACGCATCAACCTCTCAAGCGTAGTCCTTAGAGAGCTCTGAGCGGTGATGGGCAGTAGGGTGCGAAATCGTTATTTTACCATAACCGAAAACCGCACCGGAACCGAAAATTTTTAACCGGAACCGAACCGAAACCGAAGCCGAAACCGGACCGAACCGAAAAGTAGCTTAATAAATTGAGTGTCGTTTAATGTGGGTATTTATTTATGGGGTTATTATGGGGTGTCCAACAGTGATGAAAACATGAAAAAATTCCAACGATTCGATAATCACATTATCATGTTTTCCTTTTGTTTACCGAAGGTCAGTCAAATAATTTTTTTCATGACTCAATTAGCTTTAATTAGTCACAATAGAAAATGGGCAGTTCGAGGATCAGTAGAGAAGCAAAGCTCGCCATCTACAAGTCTTTATTCAGAGCCGTCCTCACCTATGGTCACGAATCATGGACTCTGACCGAAAGAACTAGGTCGCGGGTACAAGCGGTCGAGCTGCGCTTTCTGAGAAGGATCTTTGGTGTCACCCGTTTGGATCACATTCGGAACGCATCGATCAGGGAGGCCATCAACATCGAGCCGCTACTCCTGGGTGGAGAGATCCCAACTCCGGTGGCGTGGTCACGTGGAAAGGATGGATCCTGATCGTCTGGTTTGGCAAATCTTCAACGCGGTGCCAGATGGACTACGACCGGTTGGCAGACCAAGGACGAGATGGATGGACCAAAATGACGTGAGACGTGTTGGCCTGAACCCGGACGAAGTTACACAAGTTGTCAAGGACCGATCCTTGTGGAGGCAGCAGATTTTTGGGCTAGAGCCGCGACCCGATTTACGGACATAGCGGTGTGATGTTAATGTAAGTTCAGTCTGACTGTTTGGAATAGCAATGAGCCTTTTGCTTTGGTCCAGTAATGGTTGCGAGAACAATCTCTCGGTGAATGCATTGCTCGGTGGGAGTGACAATATGTAGGACACTATTTTGGCCATTAGTGGAACTTTGCCTTCGAGTGAAGCAAATACATCGTCCCATCGTTGATCAGATGAAAATGGTTTCGATTTCTTTACATTTGCATCAACATATTTCCATTTATCTAAATTATTCTCAATTGATTGGTTGATTAACTCAATTTCATCAATGAGTGCATTTTCGTTCAATTTTATTTGAAACCGTTCAAAAACATTATACTTTTTCAGAAATTCAAGTGAATCAAGTACTCGATTAATCTCAAGTTTTCCGTTGAGATCGACCCAGATCAACTCCTCAATGCCGTCCATCCAGTCGAATGACCACTCGTTCAGATAATCGAGACATGATTGATAAAGTTGTTTTACATCGCATAAGAACGTCTTTTGTTCGGTTTCGCTCCAATTACTGATCTAATCGATTATATCTTTCTTTACGACAAAATCATCCAGAAATACTTCAAGGTGCGTTTTCAAATGATTGACTGTTGCTACAACGAATGGCAAAGTGCAATTATCCGCTTCAATTAATTCAATTTGGATATGAATCACTTGAGCTAAGTCAGTAAAGACCATCAACCAGAGAAGTGTGAATTTGTTTTTAAAAATGTCACGTAGAGATTTGATATTTTTATTTTGATCCAAATGTGGAGAATTGACATATTTCACGTAATTGCTAAATTAAGCAATGACTTTTTGAGTGGCAGGGTCAATTGAGAGCCATCTAGTTTTAGTGTACGACTTTGGAAATACTTGGTCAATAATTTTATCGATGTCGTCTATTATTGATTCAATTATTTTCGCCCTAGCCTCGATAGATGCTAATTCGAGCGATCTAGATGTAGATCCTTTGAAGTGTTCGTAAAGTTGTCGCAGAAATTTCTGTATGTTTACAGGCAGTTGTGCAGATGCATTTTGACACGAGTTGTTGAGCAGGTGGCATGGGCAGTGCCCATTGGGCATTGACTGCCAACAATTAATGCATTCAGCTGTTTCTGTAGTAATTTGTGCAGGTTATTTCCTTTCTCAAAATAAGCATTGCCAACCTTTAGATCAGATCGAGAGATGCCTCCATAATTGCATGGAGCAGCATAGCCAATTAGTCCGATCAGTTTATCCTCAACTAAAAAGTGTACAAGTGATTTCCAGATTGAAACAAAGAGCATGTCCGATGATTCGTCAGGTATTCTGTCTAGGTCTAGCAGGCGGTGCTTCAAACCAATCCCTGGGATATAAAACCTAACTGGAATGGCGTGCATTTTCACCCCATATACTGTGTTCCCAATTTATGGAATTTATGGTGATAATCCTATGCACATTCACCTTACCAAACTGCTTCTCCTGGCAACCTGGAAGAGATATGGCGAATTTATGGTGATAATCCTATGCACATTCACCTTACCAAACTGCTTCTCCTAGCAACTTGGAAGAGATATGGCGAATTTATGGTGATAATCCTATGCACATTCACCTTACCAAACTGCTTCTCCTGGCAACCTGGAAGAGATATGGTGAATTTATGGTGATAATCCTATGCCCAATCAGTTTGCCAAACTGCTTCTCCTAGCAACTTGGAAGAGATATGGTGAATTTATGGTGATAATCCTATGCACATTCACCTTACCAAACTGCTTCTCCTGGCAACCTGGAAGAGATATGGCGAATTTATGGTGATAATCCTATGCACATTCACCTTACCAAACTGCTTCTCCTGGCAACCTGGAAGAGATATGGCGAATTTATGGTGATAATCCTATGCACATTCACCTTACCAAACTGCTTCTCCTAGCAACTTGGAAGAGATATGGCGAATTTATGGTGATAATCCTATGCACATTCACCTTACCAAACTGCTTCTCCTGGCAACCTGGAAGAGATATGGCGAATTTATGGTGATAATCCTATGCACATTCACCTTACCAAACTGCTTCTCCTGGCAACCTGGAAGAGATATGGTGAATTTATGGTGATAATCCTATGCCCAATCAGTTTGCCAAACTGCTTCTCCTAGCAACTTGGAAGAGATATGGTGAATTTATGGTGATAATCCTATGCACATTCACCTTACCAAACTGCTTCTCCTAGCAACTTGGAAGAGATATGGCGAATTTATGGTGATAATCCTATGCACATTCACCTTACCAAACTGCTTCTCCTGGCAACCTGGAAGAGATATGGTGAATTTATGGTGATAATCTTATGCCCAATCAGTTTGCCAAACTGCTTCTCCTAGCAACTTGGAAGAGATATGGCGAATTTATGGTGATAATCTTATGCCCAATCAGTTTGCCAAACTGCTTCTCCTAGCAACTTGGAAGAGATATGGCGAATTTATGGTGATAATCCTATGCACATTCACCTTACCAAACTGCTTCTCCTGGCAACCTGGAAGAGATATGGCGAATTTATGGTGATAATCCTATGCACATTCACCTTACCAAACTGCTTCTCCTAGCAACTTGGAAGAGATATGGCGAATTTATGGTGATAATCCTATGCACATTCACCTTACTAAACTGCTTCTCCTGGCAACCTGGAAGAGATATGGTGAATTTATGGTGATAATCTTATGCCCAATCAGTTTGCCAAACTGCTTCTCCTAGCAACTTGGAAGAGATATGGCGAATTTATGGTGATAATCTTATGCCCAATCAGTTTGCCAAACTGCTTCTCCTAGCAACTTGGAAGAGATATGGCGAATTTATGGTGATAATCCTATGCACATTCACCTTACCAAACTGCTTCTCCTGGCAACCTGGAAGAGATCTGTCGAATTTATGGTGATAATCCTATGCACATTCACCTTACCAAACTGCTTCTCCTGGCAACCTGGAAGAGATCTGTCGAATTTATGGTGATAATCCTATGCCCAATCAGTTTCCCAAACTGCTTCGCCTAGCAACCTGGAAGAGATATGGTGAATTTATGGGGATAATCCTATGCCCAATCAGTTTGCCAAACTGCTTCTCCTAGCAACTTGGAAGAGATATGGCGAATTTATGGTGATAATCCTATGCACATTCACCTTACCAAACTGCTTCTCCTGGCAACCTGAAAGAGATATGGTGAATTTATGGTGATAATCCTATGCACATTCACCTTACCAAACTGCTTCTCCTGGCAACCTGAAAGAGATATGGTGAATTTATGGTGATAATCCTATGCACATTCACCTTACCAAACTGCTTCTCCTGGCAACCTGAAAGAGATATGGTGAATTTATGGTGATAATCTTATGCCCAATCAGTTTGCCAAACTGCTTCTCCTAGCAACTTGGAAGAGATATGGCGAATTTATGGTGATAATCCTATGCACATTCACCTTACCAAACTGCTTCTCCTGGCAACCTGAAAGAGATATGGTGAATTTATGGTGATAATCCTATGCCCAATCAGTTTGCCAAACTGCTTCTCCTAGCAACTTGGAAGAGATATGGCGAATTTATGGTGATAATCCTATGCACATTCACCTTACCAAACTGCTTCTCCTGGCAACCTGAAAGAGATGTGGTGAATTTATGGTGATAATCCTATGCACATTCACCTTACCAAACTGCTTCTCCTGGCAACCTGAAAGAGATATGGTGAATTTATGGTGATAATCCTATGCACATTCACCTTACCAAACTGCTTCTCCTGGCAACCTGAAAGAGATATGGTGAATTTATGGTGATAATCCTATGCCCAATCAGTTTGCCAAACTGCTTCTCCTAGCAACTTGGAAGAGATATGGCGAATTTATGGTGATAATCCTATGCACATTCACCTTACCAAACTGCTTCTCCTGGCAACCTGAAAGAGATGTGGTGAATTTATGGTGATAATCCTATGCACATTCACCTTACCAAACTGCTTCTCCTGGCAACCTGAAAGAGATATGGTGAATTTATGGTGATAATCCTATGCCCAATCAGTTTGCCAAACTGCTTCTCCTAGCAACTTGGAAGAGATATGGCGAATTTATGGTGATAATCCTATGCACATTCACCTTACCAAACTGCTTCTCCTGGCAACCTGAAAGAGATATGGTGAATTTATGGTGATAATCCTATGCCCAATCAGTTTGCCAAACTGCTTCTCCTGGCAACCTGAAAGAGATATGGTGAATTTATGGTGATAATCCTATGCCCAATCAGTTTCCCAAACTGCTTCGCCTAGCAACCTGGAAGAGATATGGTGAATTTATGGTGATAATCCTATGCCCAATCAGTTTCCCAAACTGCTTCGCCTAGCAACCTGGAAGAGATCTGTTGAATTTATGGTGATAATCCTATGCCCAATCAGTTTTCCAAACTGCTTCTCCTGGCAACCTGGAAGAGATATGGCGAATTTATGGTGATAATCCTATGCCCAATCAGTTTCCCAAACTGCTTCGCCTAGCAACCTGGAAGAGATCTGTTGAATTTATGGTGATAATCCTATGCACATTCACCTTACCAAACTGCTTCTCCTAGCAACTTGGAAGAGATATGGCGAATTTATGGTGATAATCCTATGCCCAATCAGTTTGCCAAACTGCTTCTCCTAACAACCTGGAAGAGATATGGCGAATTTATGGTGATAATCCTATGCCCAATCAGTTTTCCAAACTGCTTCTCCTGGCAACCTGGAAGAGATATGGCGAATTTATGGTGATAATCCTATGCCCAATCAGTTTTCCAAACTGCTTCTCCTGGCAACCTGGAAGAGATATGGCGAATTTATGGTGATAATCCTATGCCCAATCAGTTTGCCAAACTGCTTCTCCTGGCAACCTGGAAGAGATATGGCGAATTTATTGATCGAACAAGTATCTGTGCAACTCGCCAGGCTGTTGCAAATAATTTTCAGCCAAATGCAAATTTCCCCAGCACGAACGTATACATCTGAGCATCAAACCATTCGTGTGCACTTGGCCCGACTCTCGTTATTTATCTGTGAGAAAGGACAATCTCATTCTTCATGTACGCGTCATGCATTTCAAGTTGCCCAAGCTCCAGAAAGAGCAGGCTCGACTCAACATAGTGGACAATTGCTATCCAGAAGACTATGTTCGGTTGATTCGCGAACGGCTGCAACGTCCACTCGAGTGAGGCTTTTCCCCCAACTTCATGTGAACATTAACTTCATCTGTCTCGAATCTACAATTTCCAAACCAATTGTACTTTCATTGTAACTCAATAAAATTAATCGCATAAAACGTTAAATTTCAAATCTTATTTTACCATACCATCTATTCCGTTTGATATCATTGATGGTATCAATATAGCTTTAGACGATGCACGTCTAAAAAGTATTTTGTAATTTACATCAAAGTTTGTAAATTGCCTTAAAGGCTACACGTTGAAAACGCTTATATTTTGAATTTTACACTTAGTAAAATCATATAAAAGAACACGCATGTGGACTTATTTCAAGCAACATTTGAGATTAATCAACTCTCAAGTTTCAATTATTTCTTTTTTATTTTTAAATCGTCTTAAAATTATTTGGCCAAAATGTCCAACCGAATTGATATGTCCCTTGACGAAATCATCAAACAAGACCGGATTACTGTTTGTAAACCAGGCAAACGCAACAATTTCAAGTCTGCTAATCAAATTGGCAATCAAAGAAGACGCAAAAGTGGTCAAGTCAAAAAGATACCGCGAACAATGAAGCCAACTCGATTTACCACAAAGAAGTCAACCAAACCAATGACAAATAAATTCAAAATCGAATCAACCAATCATTCAATGAGCAACATCTCCTCCTCCAGCCTGTTGATCACCAATCTCCACCCTCGAGTATCCGACTCAGACATCCGTGAACTATTCTCCGAATGTGGCCCACTCAAATCATGCTCTGTCCACTGGTCGATCACTGTGCAAAGCTCAAGTTGTCTTCATGAAATTGTCAGATGCGAATCGAGCAGTGCACAAGTACAATCAAGTGCCACTCGATGGTCGTCCATTGAACATTCAACCACTGATCACTACTCCACTCAAGACCAACATTGCACACAGATTGGGAAACATTGCTCAACTAGTGTCCAAAAACAACAAATCAAAATCGAAACAGTCCAATCGTTCTAAACAGACAAACAAGTCATCATTTGTCTCTAAAAGAGTTGCCGAATCAAATCGTGGTAATTTGAAGAATAAAGCATTGACTAATAAAATGGCCGCCACTGTTGACCAATTGAACGCCGATCTCGATGCATCTCGAAGCATGCTTACATAAATTAAAATTGTTAACATTTTGTTGTTTGTTTGATTGATCAATAATAAATGTATTTCATAAATCAAAGTTAAGTAATACCTTGTACAATGTACATCCTTTGTGAACACTTGTCTGAACTATGTTTTGATCGATCAATACAAAACATCTGTTTCAGCCACATTGCGTCTAGACTCTAGACGCACAGCTGTGACAAAAGTTATTTTGTATACCTTTTGTTCTTTTCCGATCGCACCTAAATTGTTGAACGAGTTTTCTCAATAATGGCTCAACCCGACACTGTATCATTTACCTGGATGATTGATAATTTCGCGAATGTGGACTCTTACACCGATTCTTCTCATATTGAATGCAAACAGGCGGAATTTTGGATGGCATTTTATCCCAAAAATACTATAAATAATCATATTTCAATCTATTTGTTTCGTGACGAGCCACATTCAACTGATCTGAAAGTTATGTGGACAATTTCACTGATCAACGATAAAGGAGAAGAATGCTATCGCAAGGGTAAGTTTGAATAGACTTGGTTTGACTTGTAATGTTAATTTGAATTATATCTTTTAGCTCAAGAAACAAATTACACTGTACAGAATGAATATGATCCAATTGACGGTGGTTTGTATCATCTCGATCGAAATACTATTCTTTCACCGTCTAATGGATTATTGTCTCGTGGCAGCCTAATTGTCAATTGCACTGTAAGTCCATTTAGGTCAAATGTTTTGATTTATAAAATATTATTTACATTACAGGTCACCATTATCGACGATCAAACCAGTGCCAATTGTGCTAAACCATCGATCGATGACAAAAAGATTACTTTGGCTCACAAGAATGCCCTCGAAAATTACCAATCCCTTCTGGATAGTTCCAAGTTCAGTGACGTTGTGTTCGTGATTGGCAGTAAAGAATTCAAACTGCACAAGAATATCCTCTCTGTCCAATCACCAGTTTTTGCTGCCATGTTTGATTCCAATATGGAAGAAGCCATACAGAATCGTGCTGACATAATCGACGTCGATGTGGAAGTGTTTGAAGCGATGATTCTTTTCATCTACACCGGAAATGTTGATTCGGTCCATCAGTACGCACTGGAACTGTTTGTGGCTGCCGATAAGGTACACGAATCGATGTTATTTGTAACTAAATGCTTTTCTTTATATATTTTTCAGTATCAACTCGACTCACTGAAGGACATTTGCGCTGATGTACTTGGCTCCAACTTAACCATCGAATCAGTGGCCAATATTCTGCTGTTGGCAGACATGCACAGTGCTCAGGAATTAAAGTCAAATTGCGTGAAGTACATCAACGAGAATGCATCCAAAGTGATAGTCACCGATGGATGGAAACAATTGGTCGAACGAAGACTCGAATTGGTGCATGAGTTGTATCGAGATTTGGTGGTCATGTTTGACAACAAATAAAGTACGACATTTTGAATTGTGATTTATTAGTAATTGTCAATTGATTTGTAAAAGTAAAAGTTATATATTTTATTGCGTTTCCACGATCAACTCAAAATGCCTATGTATATGTATGCTTGCTGAATTAATTGCTCATTTTGAATTCGCATGTTCGTCCTTTGTGAGCAACACCCGATTGTTGATTTTACAAAGCTGCTATTTTGGTAACTAACAATTTGTGTATTAATACAAACAATTGTTTCGGTGATTATCTGTGATTTTGATTCTGTTTTGTTCTTTTCAGATCGTACTGAAATTAGTTTACCGAGATTTTGCAACAATGACTCAACCCGACAGTGAATCTGTGATCTGGAAGATTAAAAATTTTGCTAAACTGTCCTCTGCCAAATCATCTCCTCATTTCAAAGTCAAACAGTCTGAATTTTGGTTGGGATTATACCCTAAAGATGATTTGAAATATATGCCCAATCATGTTACGATCCATTTATTACGAGCTCCACCACGTACAACCGATGTGAAAGTACAGTGGACAATTTCGCTGATCAACGATAAAGGACAAGAATGCTATTCCAAAGGTATTGTTGTGCTTGAGTTTTACTTGTAATGTTAATTTGAATTTCAATTTAGTCCTTGAAGCAAATTATATTGCTCAGACTCAGATTAACTCTTTACCAAATGACGGTACTTTGTATCATCTCAATCGAGACACTATTCTGCACCCTTCTAGTGGACTACTGCCTGGTGGCAAACTAATTGTCAAGTACACTGTAAGTAGATTATGCTCTTATTTGTGGATGAATAATTTGTCTCTCTTTTCACAGGTTACTATTCTCGACGGTCAAAACAATGTGAATCTTGATGACACAAAGGTTACCTTGGTTCACAAGAAAACTCTTGAAAATTACCAATCACTTCTGGAAAGTTCCAAGTTGAGCGATGTTGTGTTCGTGATTGGTCAGAAGCAATTCAAACTGCACAAGATTATTCTCTCTGCTCAATCGCCAGTTTTCGCGGCCATGTTTGACAGTGACTTGGAAGAAGTCAGGCAAAGTCGTGTTGACATCATCGACGTCGATGTGGACGTGTTCGAAGCGATGATTCGTTTCATTTACTCGGGAAATGTTGATTCGGTAGATCAACACGCACTGGAACTCTTTGTGGCTGCTGATAAGGTAACCAATACTATTGATATTATTGACAACTCGTAAATGATGATTTTTTAAATATTTGCTTAGTACCAACTCGACTCCCTGAAGGACATGTGCGCCCAATCGCTTGGCTCCAGTTTGACCATCGAATCGGTGGCCAACATTCTTCTAGTGGCAGACATGCACAGTGATCAGGAATTGAAAACGAAATGTGTAAAGTACATCAATCAGAACGCATTGAAAGTGATGGTCACCGAAGGATGGAAGCAACTGGCGAAGAATGAGAAACCATTCGAATTGCTTCATGAACTTTATCATGATATTATCACTAAAGCAAACCAATAGAAGTGATGAAACTAATAAAATATTTAATTTTAAAGAAGCAAATCAATATGGACAATAATAAAATATGCTTTTGATTTGAACGTGTAATATACTACTTTAATATAATAAATTACAATTGCAATTGATTGCTTTTATGAAAATTTGGTTGTGGTGCTGTTTGAAAAGTTTGCAATCAATGACGTTGTTTTGATTTTGCTATATTCAACAATTCGTCCCTGCTGCAGAAGCACAAACTTTATCGTAATTATTTTGCATATTGTGCATAAATAATAAACTTTTTTTGCAAGTAGATCAAGAATGGTCAACAAATTGAATCTTCGCAATTATCAAATAAAGTATGATTTTATCAAAAGTTTCATGCCAAGTCGTCATATGTGAATAGTCCTTATAGTTACGAGTGAGCAGCGTGCTTGAAGTTGAATTTGTTTTATCTTGCAAAATCACAAAGTTTTGTCTCAGGCAATCCAATTAAAGTTTTTCTATTTCCCCCAGTAAAAACCACTTCATATTGACTGCATCTCGAAGACATGGCCTCACTCAAGTCTAGTTCAAATTATCTCGTCGTGAAAGAAACCGCCAAACTCAACTGGACCATCGACAAATTCGCTCAAGTTGGAGTGGGCGATATTCTATCACCAGAATTTTCTCCACCAAACGGTCGAGATAAATTTAAATTAATATTTAACATTTCACCCGACAAGAAAACGACTTTTATTGTGTTGACGTACAGTGGTACTAAAAAATTCTTTCGTTATCGTTTTTCGATAATCGACGGCAACGAAGTGAAACACCACACTCGAGGTATTTAGTAGGATAATTATCAAATTGAATATTTATTGTTTTATTAACTAAAATTTAGAGTATCGTTGGAACAGCACTAATTCTGCTCACAATTTTAATTCGACGAGCTATATATCATTTGACCAGTGCAAGTATCTATTGGTGAATGGATGTTTGAAGATTTACTGTGAGGTATGTTCGAGCAAATGTCATGACTCATGAGATTGTAATTTTGTTATTCTTATTTTATATTCAACACGGCTTAATTAATTAAACAGGTGGGAATCCTGAGTGAATCCGTCCTATCACCACTATCACCACAAGCACAATTGGAATCGTTTGGCGAATTATCAGAAAATTATGAAACACTTCTCGAAAGCGGAAAGTTTAGTGATTTCATTGTGGCCATCGGTGGCAAACAGTTTCACGTGCCCAAGAATATTCTCGCAGCTCGTTCAGCAGTGTTTGCTGCCATGCTTGAACACGAAGAAACGATAGAAGTGAAGCAAGGTCGAGTGGTTATTAAAGATGTGCCAGTGGACGTGTTTGAATTGATGATTCGGCACATTTACACGGGCAAGGTGGATCAATTGGGTGAACATGCAGCTGACCTGTTTGTTGCCGCTGACAAGGTAATGTTACATACTTAATCTCATCATACTAATAATACTAATCCATCCTATATCCATTGACAGTACCAATTGGACAACCTGAAATCCATCTGCGAGCACTCACTCATCTCAGGCCTCACAACCGAATCCGTTTCTGCTGTGCTTCATCTCTCCGACATGCTCAATGCGGAAGAACTCAAATCGAAATGCTTCGAGTACATTGTGGAGCACGCTAAAGACATGAAAACTGAAGGATGGAAAGAGTTGGCTCAAAGCGCAACAATCGATTTGGTTGCCGAGCTGTTCGAGAAGTTGGCCAACAAAGACGGATTGATTGACAGTCTTTTGATTTGCTTCATATCATGACATTTATTTACGTGTTTTCCTTAACTTTGTATAGCACGATGCATAAACTTTATCACTCGGTGCATAAATAAAACTTTTTACAAGTACATCAAGATTAGTATTAAAAAGATTTACAATCATTGTAATAATTATAAAACTGTAATTAAGTAAAAACAATCGTTCAACTCAATCCACAATCAGTACTCAGTACTCTTCAGAATTATCCGAATCCGAGTACTCAGATCGTATACACGAGCATCGGTAATCTTCAGTCTGGTGTCGTGCCATGTGATCCTCCGAGCACTGAAACCAATAGATTCGACATTTGCGCAGTGATGGAATGCGATCAGTGAATTGGCTATCATGAAAATAACCACGATCAAAGAATTTGCCATATTGAAAGTCCAATTGTTCCAAATTGGAGAAAATTGCAGCCAAAGCTTGAGCCAAGTGTACCTCTGTGAGGTACTCATCTTTAGTGCACAAAATGTTGGACAAGTGAAACGATTTGATGTTTGGAAGACCGGGTTGAGTAAGACCATCGGTGGAACTGTTTGATTGAAGCAGCGAGTCCAGGTCAAGCTGCACCCCAGAGAGACTCAACTCTTGCAGGTGAGCAAGTTGAGCCAAATTGGCAATCAATGTACGGTCCATTCGGGCACAGGCGTACTAAGGACAAAAGAAGATTAGTTCCAAATTAGTTCAAATTGAAACATACCTTTGAATAATCGATTTCATTCCTGCGGCGTCTAAACGATTTCACTTGCTGTTTGTCATACCACGATTTTTTAATTTCCTAAACAAGAATGACAATTAATTCCAATTGGATCACAAAGCAGGACTAACCCAATTATCAAAGCTCAATTCCAATCGTTTCAAATTGGTGAATTTGCTACAAATTTGTTGTACAACCTGTCGGTTTCCTTTAAAATCAATCTTGGACAGTCGCAGATGAGTGATTCGGCTGGCAAAGCCATTTCGAGTGCAAATCAGTGATGAACTAAATGTTTCAAGAGTGAATAGAAAATCATCCAAACGGAGTTCCAGAAAATTGTCGCCCAATTGGCCAATGATCGAATCGATGGACGTCGATTGTTTTCCGACCAATGAAAGACTGCTCAGTTGAGGCAACACTTGAGCTAGTTCACTGGCAATTGGAGAGATGCACGGGTCCAGAAGATCCAAACGTTTGAGTGAGCAAAGTGAATTGATCGCTTTAGTAAGTGGAGCAAGGCTAGAGGAATGCATAGTTTGGTTCTTTGTCCATCCAATCAGCAATGTCAAGTGATTCAATTTGGACATTTTATGGAGCAGCTGAGTGAGTTCGGCAAGGCCGCGAGAGTTTAGTTCACCGAATCCTAATTTGAGTAGAAAATTGTAAATTTGAATTAAAAAAGATTAAAACGAATAATCGGAAAAAGCGATTACATACCAAAAACCAAATGTTTAACATTTGAAAAGATATCACCCAAGAACCGAAGAGAGTCACATTCATTTTTCCTTATCCAGCCACGCCAAATACTCAGATCATTGTCCCGAAAGTGACCAACATGCCAGAGTTTAAACTTTGAATTTGGGTACAAATTCAACTTGACCAAACAGTCTGCATACTTGCGAACATCCTGAGGGGATTCGAAAATTTTCAATCCACTTTTCGTTGAACAGATTGATGCCTCCACAACTGACTTCCAGCGGGCACAGACGCACGACAGTGTACCGACCATCGACTGCAGTGAGGTGGCCTTCGAGAATATTTCCACCAAACAATCGTCAGGCAGAGAGTTGATGTTCTTGGCCGGTGGAATGATTGGTCGAAGCTGGTTCAGTGCGTCGTACATTTTGTTACGGACTCGATCCAGGTACTCGAGTGGTTTGTGCCAACGGTGTAGATTGTCCAGTTCGGCAATCGCTTCGTAGATATGACCGATTGCACTGGTGACGGCACACGAGGAAGTCGTCTTCTCGGTGAAAATAGACATTGGCATTGCTTCTTCTGAAGAGGACGATGAGGAACGAATAGATATATTGACTTGAGAAATTTGAGACTCGTCTGAAGATGATGAAGAGGAAGACATTGTATGAGTGAAATGAATTGGTGAAAGTGAGGAAAAAAGAACGACGACAACACACAAGACAACAACCGAAAGTACAAATGACCAAAGTATGTCTGTGTTACGGTCACTTAAATAGCAGGCTTGTAGCACATATTTACACATTGAGCGTTACACTTAGTGACTCACTTATCATTTACATTGTCTGAATGACTCACATTAATGTCACAATATTGTCAGTTTAAACTTTAAACTTATCAGAACATACAGATAAATTTATATTTCTTGTCTTTCTTAATCTGCAAATTGGTCGAACTACATACATCTGCGCACTACCAAATTGCACTACCAAACTGTAGCACATTTATAAATCTCATTTGTAAACTTAATTTTTTAAACGCAACATTAAAATATCTTAATATTTCCGCATAATACAACAGAATTATTGGTGAATGGAAGGTTGAAAATTTACTGTGAGGTATGTTCAAATGTTTAAAGACTGTGTAATCGTGACAATTTTGTTAATTTTATTAATTAATATTGAACAGGGTTTCCTTTTTGGAGACGAATTCACAAATCGAATCATGTTATATAATATCAATATCAATATTGATGCCACTTATGACAACGAATAGTTTCAAACTTTCTGAATTTCTCAATCGATCCGAACGATATTTAATGTGTTCACGGCCAAATTGCACCAATTCAGTATCTTTTAGTGGCCAAAAATGATTTGTATCTAAAAATAAAGTAGAACAAAGAAAGTATGTATTTATTGAGTGAATGAATGTAAATCTACGTAAAGATTTTATGGTTTGTTACATCCATATGTTGACAAAATATCAATGAGAATAGTATGGAGAAAAATACCTATTGTCAAGTTGTGAAGTATATCAATTAAATAGCCGGATATGTTCAGTTCGGAGTGACTTACGCCCGAAAGCAACTTTAAGTTGACGGAAAAATCTGACACATTTCTTGTTGAACTTCCCATCACTGTCGTAGCTGGTAATTTTGATAGAGGCCAAACTGGGGAAGGCGTGCACAAATGGCCCAATCAGTGGCTGAAGATCGATTCGAGCCAAATCACAATGAGACCAAAGCGCCAAATCGAGTGCTTTCACCGATTTGAGTGGTTTGATGGTGGCGCAATTGAATGGTTGGGCAAACTTTGGATTCGCCCGGAGAGAGATTCTGATATGAACAAGGGCGGTGCAGTGCTGGGACAGACTGTTGAGCTTTCGGGCTAATTGTGAGTTAACATGCTCATTAACATGGAGATAGAATGTGGTGAGTGAAGGAAAATGAGAGATTGACTGTTCGAAGAGTGGTGAATTGTGCAAGTTGGGATAATCATAATCATACGGAAAATGCGTATAACGATTGCTCAAAGGCCATTGATTGAATGGTCGATATGTAGTCAATCTGTTCATGTAAAGACCAAATTGTTTGATTTGCGAAATAGTGCCAGTCTGTGCCAATTTGAGTAAAACATCATTCCAACTCGGTGATATCATCCGAGAGTAAAAGTAAAATTCCTTGACTCGAGTCAAAAACTTGAGGTTTCTGTCGCACATTTTGAGTCCAAGACCTGGAGGATTTTGTGATTCGAGCGTGACATGTTCGAGTGTGCTCATCGAGTTGAGTTGACGAATCACCTTGCGAATGTTCGGGTAAATTGCTCTTGCTGGTTCATTTCGATAGTCGAAATACATCTTCAAAGTGGCCACTTTATTAGAGTAGAGCTGTAATAGACTAAGCAGTGGCTCGATTACATCTTTGGACGCAACCCTATACTGCACAATAATGAGCGTGTCCAAATTGGGAAAAGTTTCCACCAAAAAGCGAGTAACATTTTGATCAAAAGAGCGGAGATTCACTCGGTTGTGCTGCAGAAATTGGTCAAAGTCCATCGGTTGACCAGTTTGGTCGATTTCGTGTGAGATGAATTTGCCTTGGAAGTGTGAATCGGTGAGCAACTTTTCGTGTGAATTCAAAGTGCAACTGCCTTGCAGCAGAATCAAAGTTTTCCTATGTCGACAGACGTGTTGCTGATTACGGAGCCAGGCCCGAGAAACACGCCGACAGGAAAGTAGAGTCGAGGTGGACAGACGGACAAAGATAAGAAAGTAACAGTCGCCGGGCAGATTGGCGAATTGGGTCATTTTGAAAGTGAGATTCGGGGAAGTGAACGAGTGAACTATAATACAATTATCATAATTGAATTATGAGGAAACGATTAGACCAAAACAAACATTTACTCAATTGCAGTACGGTGTGAGTTCATCAGCAACATTTGTCATGTCACTCGTTTGTTAAGGCACAAACACTTTCGTCGTGTTAACACAATAAACATTGCTTGTTTGATTCCTTCTGACTTATTCGGAAACATTGACCACTATTTGGCTTTTACAACCAATAACTCACATGTATACTTATAAGTACTAACAAGTAAGCTTTATTATTTTAAAAGATTCTTTTAGTTTATTCATATTATACCATTGGTATATATTATTTTCCGAAATAATAGAAAGGTGTCGTTATTTTGTTATCACAACTGTATCCATATTCCAACATGACTCACCGTCTCGCACATCGTTTCACCTCATTCCTGGACCGGTTCGAAGAACGCCTCGAGGTGGATTGCGAACAAATGAAACGTCAACTCGTGGCTGAAGTTGATCGACAATTTGGTGTTCTACGAGCAAATGTTCACCAAATCAGGAATGGTTTCGGTGGGCGCGGCGGTCAACCACCTTCCAACGACATTCATCTACAGTTTGACGATCCACCGGTGGTGATTGTCTCGCACGAAGAATGGAAGATTCAAGAACTGAATGTAATTTCGATGGAGCCATCAACCTCTTCTGGACGCAAACGACAACTACAATCTCAGTGTGGTATTTCGAAGAAGCGCAAAACAAATGCAACTGCTAATGCTGTAAACAAGAAATATGTTTGCAAGTATCAGGCTTGTGATCGAGCATTTGTTAGTGATACTAAGTTGGCTCGTCATGAACGTATTCATATCGGAACCAAGCCATACTCGTGCTCATGGCCTAATTGCCGATACTTAGCAGCAGAGCGTAGCAAAATAGTTCGCCATATCCGTACTCGTCACTTCAAGTTGCCTGTCACTCTCTCCGAGCAGCATATACGATATCGTCTCAACATTTCAGACAATCGAGGTGTTAACGAATATGTCCTGGTGGATTATCAACTCGCACAACTTCGTCTCGAGTGATATTCGATGACGAGATTGATCATTTCTACTGAATTCACTTTATAACATCAATCCATTTCATTTATTTCTAGAATGCGATCATTATAATTGATCTAACTATTAAATGTGAATGTTACAATTAATTTAGTTAAAACGTTACATTGAGTTACTATTGTGAGAAAAGTCTAAAGTCTAAGTCTTTGGATAAACTGAGGATTATGACATTTCAAAATCGTTTCCAAAGAATTGAGGATTGCTGTTGTTACAAGTTTGCAGTTTGCTTATTGCACAAAATTTCTCTCATATTATTATTTCATTTTCGAACTCTAAGCAAGAAAAGCTACATCTCAAAACATATGAAAATAGCAAAGCGTGTTCTGTTTTATTTTTATGATATTTTGAATTGCGCTTTATGCTTTTGCCAGACTGTTCAGATATTTTACGACGTCATTTTTCATGCTTGTTCGATATCGATATGATATCACCCCAAATGGCCAATGGAGGCAAACTCACAGCAAAAGCAAACATTCTTTGTGATACAGCGTATATACTTATATTTATTAAATTTAACTTTATTTTCGCATACTTTGTTTCGATATGACCTTTGCACTGCAAAGTTTGCAGTGGTCACTGCATATATGTGTTGGGCATGCTGTCTTCCTGTCAGGTTTGTTTTGACTAAAACTTTTGCTCTGTTTCCAGACTGAGAACTCAAGTTTGATTTGTTGCACGATTTTCTGGGAATCTTTTAATTTTGTTCTCTCTCGACTCAACCAAATTGATCACAAATGGGTTCAAGCCCATCCTCATTGATTGATACTGCCTCGATTACGTGTACTTTCGATGATTTCAAGAATATAACTTCCAATACGTTGTCTAATGTATTTTCTGCAGCCAACAAGGAAGAATTTCGATTTCAAATAGGAATACATCCTAAACCACAACTTTGTCCTCAAAGTGTTATCATTTCTTTATATCATGACCAAACTGTAAAGCCAATGAATCTTGATTATGAAGTATCGATTCTAAATGAAAGAAAGGAGAAATGCTATACTAAAAGTAAGTCTATTTGAAATATTATTTGTGTGGCAAATTGTGTTATACATTTTTACATGTTGACTATTTACTTGTACAGATTATCAATGCAATTATGATAAAAAGTTTGACCATAATCGTCACCTTACCGATTTTATACGTTATAATGAGTTGATTAAAGAGGCAAATAGTTTTATGCGAAATGGTGCGCTAACATTGTTCTGTGAAGTAAAACTTCTGAAAGCTGATTTCAAGATTTTGGGCTATTCAAAAGGCTCCAATCAACTTTCGTCAAAGATGTGTGAAGATATTCAATCGTTACTAACCACTGGTGAACACTGTGACTTTGTTCTTACTGTTCGTGGCAAAGAATTCAAAGTGCACAAGGCGATTCTCGCAGCTCGATCCTCAGTATTCAAGGCAATGTTGAGTGCTGACTTGGAGGAGAAAAAGAAGAATCGGGTGGATATAATCGACGTGGACTTGGAAGTATTTGAACAGTTGCTCAACTACATTTACAGTGGCACTATCGCCAAATTGGACGAGTATGCACTAGAACTGTTCATTGCGGCTGATAAGGTAATGTGAACATTTGCTTAAAATAATAATCAAGTTATAATTTATTTCAGTACCAACTTGATGAATTGAAACCAATCTGTACACAATTTCTGAGTACAAATCTAAATGTAGAAACTGTGGCCAACATTTTATTGTTTGCAGATATGCACAGTGCGCCAGGGTTGAAGGCAAATTGCATCAAATTTATCACCTCAAATTCCACCAAGGTTATGGCAACTGATGGATGGAAACAGATGGTCAAATCTATTAGCCGTGAATTGATGGCCGAACTCTATGAAGACATTGCCAAGGCTCACTCGGCTTCGAATTAATTCGGTTTGAATTTGTGTGGCTTTAGACAAATGTTCGTGACATTTTTCATTATTATACCACATGTTCATGGTATCACATGTTTACTTTAGCACTTTGTGTGGCAAATGTAATTTCATGCTAATTTCTTTATTAATTGGAGGAGCGACCGAAATCACTCACGCTGAGCGAGCGAAGCGAGCGAGGTGTGAGTGATTTCGGGAGTGACGATTCCCTGCCAGAAAAAAAAGGAATTGGTGCAATTCTTGTGGACAGAGCTCCTCCGAAACTACTGTATGGATCGGTCTGAAAATTTAACACAGTGTTCTGGTTGTGGTCTAGATGTGCTGTATAGTTTTGGGGCCGTATAGGTCAAAGGTCAAAGAAGTAGTGATTTTACATAAATTTCAAAATTTTGCATTGAAATGTGTAGAGACCGAGTGTCAACACGGTGTGTGTGTGTGTGTGTGTGTCCTCCTGTGACAGCCAAGCACACACGCTTCCCGAGCGCGCCCGCTGTGCGCATTGGAGATGCGCAGTAGCAAATACACCTAAATGTGAATCAGTGAGTTGGATGCGGACAATTTGAATAGAATGCAGGTTTGTCCGAGTGATTGTTTACCCTGCTGGCCAATGGTTAGTCACTATCCTTTAGTGGCCATGGTGTGTTAAATATACTTTACGGCACAGTATATCGAAAACATAAGTGAAAACTGCAAAGATTTTGAATAATTAAAAGTTTGTCGCGATTAGTATGATTTGAAATTATCAGAAAATAATCATAAAAATCTTATGATTAATTTTTTCAATGTTTTTACTGTTTTACCATCTCGAAGATTGTTGAATGGTGGATTTATATTTGTTAACCGAGTTAAATATTTTAGATTTGTTTGAGCTTGAATTTCGTTTTTTTACTTTCGGATCATGTGATATGATTCATTTGCGCATTGAAATTGATGTTTAAAAATGTACAAAGAGTTTATAATACGGCGGTTTAAAATTAAAAAACATGATAAATTAGATTGAAATGTCGAGCCTTAGTCTCGTGGAATACGGTTTAGGTGAATGTGTTCTGTAACATAGAATACCGAGTGTTGAGGTGTTCCATTCCTGTGTACCATCGAGATCCAATAAAGATTGTCCTTGTGTGTGAACCAACATGTCTTCATTTACTACTCCCACAAGGACGCCTCCAGACCACTAAATAATCGGTCGGAAGCCCAATTAGACTCCAACAACTCAAGCAGCGGAATCATACTCACTTTGCGATCAAACTAACCCTTCCGTGTTCCAAAGGTACTAACTGTGTTACTGTATATTGCCATAGAATTTGTTGTTGATTGAATAGATGTTGTTTAATAATGAAAATTGCATGCATTAATGTACTACATCATTGCTACCATCAGCAGCTACCAATTGAAAATTTACCAATTTAGAAATTTCTAAAACTCAAATGCCAAAAAATTGCCATTAAGATATTTTCTAATTATTCAAAATTAATTAAAATTGATTTTAGATTCAACATATCAAAGGAACAGTTTCACAATTTCACAATTAGAGCAAAAATATCTCAGCCTTTACGTTTTATGGACCGTAATTTTCAGATCAATTGGCACTTGGAGAAACTTATGAAATTATTCGAATTGGTAAAGATCTATTTTGAAAACTAAATGACCATTTTGTGACCATAGGCAGAACAAATTTGCCCGCCTTTGTTGTACGATGTGCATATGAACTGATTTGGAACACAACTGGTCAAAGGATAAACAAATGTTTTACATTCTCTCGCTCCGACTTTTATGCCAATGGCATTACCTATTTAGATTTATGATAGCTAAAAGGTTTCATAGTACCAGCGGCTGGTTCTATACTAGTAATAAAACACTTTATATATTAATAAGTTGAGTTGGATAAGAAAGTAATGTAAAGTTCAATTCATAGTTAATTTTGAAATGTCACTACATTTATGCGTAGGACTAATCAGAGCCTGTCTGTTTTGATTGATGTGCATCATCAGCATTTGCATTTACCGAAAGCACTCTTTGTTGCTGTATTTTGTATTTTTTCACTTGTACTTTCATTTCATTTCGGTTTGAATCACCATGGCATCAGCCACCCATCTATCAATCATCGACACAGCAAAGTCCACTCTTGTTATTGAAGATTTCAGTTCTCGAGATTTTTGCCAATGGTCGAGTGCCTTTCATCCGCCAAGTCTTCCAGCTAATCGTTTCCAGTTGGGCATTTTTCCGATAAATACTTTACCCAATTTTGCTAATGATATTCTGTTTAACTTGTGGTTTAATTCATCGGAAAATGAGGAATTGTCTGTTCAATATCGAGTGTCGATACTTGATGCCGATGGGGTGAAACACTGCACCAGAGGTATGTTTTATATTTATTTATTACACATATTTATATACATAAACTAATGTAAATTATTTAATAATAGAGGTTTTGTGGAATTATACAGACGATTCCAAATATGGAAGAGACCACAGCATCATCAGACTGGTGCCAAGTGCTCATCTTTTGGATCCTGCCAATGGATTACTACCAGAGGGCAATCTTACGATCTACTGTGAGGTATGTTTGTGTCCAAAACATTTATGATTTGGGTTTTAAATTAGTGACTTTCACATAGGTCGACATATTAAGCAACAAAATTCCCCACATCACTGAAGCATCTTTCCAGCCGACCAGCAAACTTGAGGATAACATTCAAAAAGATTTCGAATCACTACTCACAAATGGCAAACTGAGCGATGTTGTGCTGGTGGTGGGCCAAAAGGAACTGCACGCTCACAAGAACATTCTCGCTGCTCGTTCCAAAGTATTTGGCGCAATGTTTGAAAATAAAGAAACGAAAGAATCACAAGAGAATCGTGTCGTAATACCTGATGTGGATGGGGAGGTGTTTGAGCAATTGTTGATGTACATTTACACGGGCAAAATTCCATCAGTGGAAAATGGAAACGCATTGGCACTGTTTGTTGCGTCCGATAAGGTATTTTAATATTTGATATTTTTGTTTATTTATTAATTCAAATTACTAACTTTTCAGTACGAATTGAATCATTTAAAATCGATTTGTGAACAATCACTCACTTCATCGCTCACCATCGAATCAGTGGTCGGCACTTTTATGGTGGCAGACATGCATCAAGCAGTGGATTTAAAGGCCAAATGTATCGAATACATTGCCGAGCATTCGGACAAGATCATGGCCACCGATGGATGGAAGCAATTTGTGGCAGCAAATCGATTTGAGCTGTTACATCAACTTTTTGAGGCAATTTCGGCTAAATTGATTTGTAATAAAAAGTAAAATTGATTTGATTATTGAACGTCAATATAATAAAGATTTCAGTGTAAAGCAAACGCACTATTTTAGCCCCGACAATTAGAAATTCTTTATTTATAATAAATAATAATAATAATAATAAATAAATAATTCTAATTTAGAATGCATTTGTTCTTACTGTTATTACTGTTGATGGGAAAAAAATAAAAAATCGAAAATTGTTACTCCATTATTAGTTACAAATGTAATTTGATGCTAATTTCCCTGAAAAAAAAATTAAAATGTCTAGATTTATGAACAAGAAAGAAATGCAAAGTAATTATAATTTGCATATTGAAATTGATGAATGGTCACTGCATATGTGTAGGGCCAGACATGTCTGTTTTGTTTTGCTGTGCTTCTGCTAAATAATACATTCGCATTTTCCGAAAGCAATTTTTTGGTGTATTTTATGTTCACTTGTATTACAATTAAAGATGGCATCAACCGCTCGTCTGTCCATCGTCGATAAAGCCAAATGCACTTTTGTTATTGATGATTTCAGTACTCGAGAGTACTGCTCATGGTCGAGTGAATTTAGCCCTCCACACCATCCAAAATATAATTTCCAATTGTGCATTATTCCGAAGAATAATTTGTATGCCACTTTTTCTAATGACGTTCTCTTTAACCTGTGGACTCTTTCGCCGAAAAAACCCAAAATATCTGTTCAGTATCGAGTGTCGATTCTCGGTGCCACAGGTGGCAAACACTGCACCAACGGTAAGTGTCATGAAATCAGCTCACACATGAATACTAATGCGTTAACATTATTATTAATAGAGGCTTTTGCAAATTATGGCTCATGTTCCAAGCAACTTAAAAAGGATTTTAACATTGTCGCATTGGTGCCACGTGATTATCTTCTTAATCCTGCCAATGAATTACTTCCAGGCGATAAGCTTACTATTTATTGTGAGGTATGTGCTAACATTTAGGATTTATTGCGTTTATTTATTTGCTATTTTACTGAGTTTTTATTCACACCTAGGTCGATATTTTAAGCCACAAAATTGCCCGAATTCCTTCAACACTCATTCAACCCGAAATCAAACTCGAAGATAGCATTCTAAAAGATTTCGGATCTTTGCTTGAAAGTGGCAAATTCACTGACACTGTTTTGGTGGTTGGCAATAAGGAGTTTAACGTTCACAAGATTATTCTTGCCGCTCGTTCGAAGGTATTTGGTGCAATGTTTGAATATAAGGAAACGAAAGAATCACAGGAGAATCGTGTCGAAATACCTGACGTTGACGTGGATGTATTTGAACAGTTGCTCAACTACATTTACAGTGGCACTGTCACCAAATTGGACGAATATGCACTGGATCTGTTCATTGTTGCTGATAAGGTAATGTTAACATTCGCTTATAATTATCTATTTTAATTATTTATTGTTTCTTAAACCTAGTATCAACTCGAACAATTGAAATCACTCTGCACCCAAGCCCTGAGTTCAAACCTGACTGTGGACACTGCAGTGAACATTCTACTGTTTGCAGATATGCACAGTGCACCAGAGCTGAAGGCAGATTGCGTCAAATTTATCACCTCAAATTCCACCAAGGTGATGGCAACTGATGGATGGAAACATATGGTGAACACTAGACTTGAATTGATGATCGATCTTTATGAAGACATTTCCAAGGCCCATTGGGGCTCGGGCTGAATTTGTTTATGTTTTAACAAAAATTTGATTTAAAGATTAGAGTTATTTTTCGTCTAATTCATACACTATTTTAAATTTTATTTATTAAACTGATTATTTTTACAATTTGATTTGTTCAATTTACTTTGATGTCTCGATTTTGGATGCTCAGAAACGAAAATGTTATACCAAAAGTAAATTATTAATCATGATTTTTTCTCTGTTGTTTATAAGATTTGGATAAACTGGTAACAAAGATCTGTAATTTATGAATACTGTACTAACCGAAATACATTTAAAGTATCAATCTTCTATCTCAATTGGGACAGAATCAGTGGCAAATAAAAAGAATTGATTTATTGAACTGTAATAATCATAATTATGTGTGTGACATGTGTTTTATTATACTAATATGAATTTCAATTACAATTAGTCACTCTTGCAATTATTTTGGTTAGTAGCGGCAATGTCCAAAATTTGTTCGACCAAATCGAATCGTTTGCCTTTGATCTCTTCTGTCCAGGTTTTGGTTTGCTTCACCTCATTCTAGTTGTCGATGATGTACTCGATGCATTTCGATTTGAATTGTTGAGCATTGTGCATATCTGAGAGGATAAGGACACTGGCTACGGATTCGATTGTGAGGGTAGAGATGAGTGATTGCTCACAGATGGATTTCAAGTGATCCAATTGGTACTGTGGGAAATATGATGAATTAGTATGATAGAGGAAAAGTATGCAACCAACCTTGTCCGCAGCAACAAACAGTTCATCAGCATATTCACCCAATGTGTCCACCTTGCCCGTGTAGATGTACTGAATCAGCAACTCAAACACGTCCACCTCGACATCTGCAATTACCACTCGACCTTCCTTCACTTCTTTCGTTTCGTCATGTTCAAACATGGCTGCAAACACTGCAGAATGAGCAGCCAGAATAGTCTTGTGTACACGGAATTCCTTTTTACCAATCAACACGACAAAATCAGCAAGTTTTCCACTTTCGAGTAATGTTCCGTAATTATCCAATAATTTTCCAAACGAATCAATGTCCTGTTGTGGTGGAAATTGGTCAGGTTTCTCTCCCAAAATGTCCACCTGTAAACAAAATATATAAGAATCTCATTCTCACAATTATCATTGAGCACATACCTCACAGTAAATCTTCAAGCTACCATTTACCAATAATTGGTAGCAATGGTCAAATGAAATATAACTCGTAACATTAAAATGGCATAAACCATAATTTGGTAATTCTTGGTACTTCCAAAAATACTCTAATCACAATAAAGAAAACAATTTACAAATAGTATTTGATCGTAACCTTACCCTTGGTGTGGTGTTTCCTTCCATTAACATCCAATATCGAAATGCGATAACACAAGAACGCTTCTTTATCCTGTCCATTGTACCATAATTCAAGAAAAATACGATTCGCATTAAATAACTCATTTGTCGCATTTAATTCCAATTGAAATTTCTGGTCACTGTTAAGTGAAGAAAATTCAGAAGATATAGTTTCTACAACTTGATCGAAACGAGCAATAGTCCAGGTAAGAGTAGCCGTTTCTTTGACGACCAAATTCGAGAAAGATGAACTCTGCTTCACTGTTGCCATCATTTCTGTGGGACACAAAAGTACCAATCGGTGATTGTTGAGGAGTGTTGAGTGACACTGATGGCGACTTTGTAGTACGAGAAGTTAAGTTGATGTAAGGTTGAAAAGTAGAAACACAAACCAATCGAGCGAACACAAATGCAAAGTTGACGAAAAGTGTGTTCATTTGAGGCCGTAAAGCACACACAAAATATTGTATATTAATATGCCCGTTAGAGCACTCATATCAAAATTTTCTGAATACACAATCGACTTTTCGCTAAAAAGTGCCACAAGTGCCAGTAAGACTCGTGCTCTCTAGATCGACTTTAATCGAAACTCAAGTCCAAGGTATATTTCCTCGTCTACTTGTTCATATCCTGATCATTTTGTATCATTCGTTGCAGTCCCTATTTCACGATGAATGTGCACCGTTTAGACGATCTCAGTCTGTTGAACATCTTCAATCGTCTGCCCATCCCGGACCTTTTGCTCGCCGGTCAAGTCTGTTCCCGTTGGAATGCTTTCCGTGCCAAATCAGCCCTCACTCGACATTTCCTCACTTTGCTGCTTGGCAAGTCAGCTCATCTGTATGTGCAAGAATCAATCTTTAAGATTCCATACTTTTGGCTACTCAAAAATAGCGACGGTTCTCGAATGTTGCCCAATGAACGTGAAGATCCCGATTTGGACAAACACATTGTGTTGAAACGTAATTCTCTCACTCAAGATTGTGCTCAATTTCTTGTTGGTTTATTTAGTGGTGTCACTAATTTAGTGGTGGCATTTTATTCTGATACTGTACGAGACCTCAACCAGGTGACTTATGTACTGAAGCAATGGTCGTCCACTTTGGTTCGCTTCCGAATCTATTCTTATGATGACCAAATCTGTGGTCACTCTTGTGACGAGGTTCACTCACACATTTGTCTGCTCAATGCTGTGAACGGGCTGTCTTCCTTGAAACGACTCGAGCTTTATGTTTCTTTTTCGTTCGGCAAAAGGTATTATGAACAAATTGATTTGCCCATCGTGGGACAACTTGAAGAACTCAAATTTTGTATTGACAATTATTCAAAGTTCATGGTGGATTCATTGAAACGCTATTCAGGACCAAATGAGCAATTGAACAAAATTAGTAGTTTTTTATTAATTCATTCAAATACTTTGCATTTCTAATCATTTTCATTTTAATCGTACAGGTCTTGGCTGTTCAACTTATAGCTTCAACGAATTCTATCACCACAATTGTCATCTCGCATTTTGCAGCTGCACGCTGTTCTTCTTACTACCAACATTTCGGCTTTCAACTCTTTCTGTTCTCATTTCAAGCATCTCTCCATTTTGTCGATAACTTTGACCAACGGAATCGAGGAAAACGAGCTTGCCACTGGTGTTGCTCTCTTGCTCCATGCACTCAACTCGTTCATTTGGAGTTGACCGTCAATGGCCGTTTGTTGGATTCACTCACTCGCACTGTCATGTGGGCTGACATAACACCACTTGTATCTGTCAAAGTTCTCACTCTCAAGATCAGAATCACAATCGATCGTATTCGTTCACACGTCCTCGTTGGACTGATTGGTTTGCCTGAGCTTTTCCCCAATCTTCAGGTGGTTCGATTTGATCAATATGCTTTATTGTGTGGAATGTGTTTGGTCAATCGAATTGCTAAGGATCGTTACGAGAAGCACTGTCTACAGCCAATGCTCGAACCATTCGCCCGTTGTGTTGATCTTGAAGTGGTCAAGACCTATCACCCTGCAAACAAGGAATGGTCACTGGCTGACATCAAACAGAAAGTGAAATAAATTTCTCTTAAGGAAGCATCGTCTGATGTAGCTTTGAAGTCAATACTTTTTGTTGATTATCTAATAATCATTTCACTCTTGAGTTCATCGCAAACACACTCGAGTCGATGGTGTAGCTGTTGATCAAGGCGGAAGCCATTACGAGCTAGTAATTTGAAATCATTTAGTTCATTTAATGTAAATATTTTGTAAAAATAAAGTCATAATTTTATTATGTACGTGTGAAATGTAAAAGTGAGTGTTTGAGTATTAATTACAATTATAGTTTGTGACTAACTGTTGGACTCTAAGAATTCATGTGGTTAGAAGTGGAACTATCCAACATTTGTTCGACCAAATCAACTGTATACAGTATATTGCCTTTAATCTGTTCCTTCCAGGCATTGGTTTCCCTTGCCACTTTCCAGTTGTCAATGATGTACTCGATGCATTTCGATTTGAGTTGTGCAATATTGTGCATATCTGAAAGGAGTAGAACAGAAGATAAGGATTGGGTTGCGAGATTGGAGATGAGTTATTGCTCGCTGATGGATGCTGAAGTATGCTGAGATAGCCGTGGTGAGACTTTTTAATTTGTTCAGGAAAAAAGCAGTCGTCAATAAGTTTGAACTTAATCATGAACCCAAATATAGCTGTCAACAAAATGCGAACAAAATGCGTACAAGGGCAGAACAACGGGTTTATTGAAAGTAAACAAAAGATTAATAATACAAAATAAGGGAAAAACGATAGAGTGTAGCTAATCTAAAGAAAGGACAATTAAATCAAATAATAATAATAATAAATGCGAAAAGGGTTAAGTGGCAATTCGAATGATGAGCGAGAGCACGATGATGAGAACGGAATCGGTTGCGAGGATGGCACGGCGGCGAGATCCAAGCGAGAGTGAATGTCAATCTTGATCAGAGACTGACAAATCACGGAGACCTTGAAGTTGGTCGAGCACGGAAGCACAGGAAGAGACCGGAATTGTCGGTCAAAGCACGGTGGACAGTCTGACTGGCAGAGTAACGTTTAGCCAATGCAAAAAGCCTCGAATGACACGTTTGCAGCGGCAGATATACCCCAAAAGTCGATGGCAGTGACCGGTCCTAGCAGGTAAAGATGATGAGTAGCCGCACAGAAAAGAGTTGAGCAGTGGTCAACAGGCGGACTACTGGACGACCGCCGCTTCTGTGGCAGTGTTTGGGCGGTGGAGTGCCCGAGTGATGGGAGGACAGTAGGAATCGAAAGTGGACGCAACGACGCTCTGATGGTGTACGGCAGATCTGCGCCCGGGGCCTCGGCTCGCCAAAATCTTGAGCTAACAAACTCACGTGGACTGAGCAAGACATGCCAAAGCACAAACATACAGGCACACAACAAAAGGGGCGAAATTGCATTGCGCTTCAACTTCTAGTTGACATAGCGATTTAAAGCTCCACAAAAAAACAGAAGAACATAGAACAACAATAGTTTTAATGTCAAATTGACGTTGCTGTAAATGGCACGAATAGCACTAATCGTACCAAATAGTGGCACCGTCTTGTGCAGTGGCAGCATCGATAGTGGCCAAAGTGGGTCCACCATAATTGAGTGTGATTACTTGATTGGCCACTTCCACAATTGCCAGTTGAGTGTTGGCTTGAATGTTGAGATGGAACTCGGCGAGTTGACGCGTAAAGATGGTTTCCTTCGCCATGTCCGATGGGAACTGTCCTGGCCAGGCGATGGTGCGCACTGATGGGACCTGACAAGTGGGACAGTGCAAGTCGAGTTTGCGGTCCAGGCTCGAGTTGTTCCGACGAACCAGTGGAACGCAATCCACGTGCAAACAGTGGACACAGTTTTGTAGGTGAATCCACACAGAGTTGGGCTCAGCGATCTTGTGGCAAAAAGCACAGACGAGAGATTCGGGTACTACCACTGGTGCCATAATCTGCTTGGCCATCTTGTGCGCGAATCCGTCAATGTTCTTTAGATCCTCGGTGGAAGGATGGAAGCCAGACGAACAGCGAACCACCTCTTGAGAGTGCACTCGAATGCGTTCAATGCACCTTTCGTACGAGTCTCTCGAGTTCTTCAAGCAAAAGAAACTTGGAAAGTCACGAAACTTGACTTGCTTGACGATGTACTTCTGAGTTTTCGGCGGCCAACCATGCCAGAACTCACAGCCTCGTCCTTGTGAGCACTGTTCTCCCTTTGGGTCGAACAGTCGGACAAATGGACACCGATATTGGAATAACAGTTTCTTGCGTTTCGTGTGTTCACCCAAAGGTGACAAATGTGGATTTGCCGCTTTAAAGGGTTGATACTCTTCGAGTGGTAGAATGTCGCCCAAAAAGAAGGGAGTTGCTTGGTCGGCCAAACCCAGCTTTCGAATGACTTGCACGAGATAGGTCTCGGTCACATCGACAGTTATTTGAGGAAGACAACCACCACAAGGTTCTCTCATGGTGTAGTTCCATGGGCGCTCTTCGGAGTGCCATGTTCCTTGTGGCTGGCTTTTACGTACAGTAAGATGGTGGTCGTTGACAAACAAATCGAAAGCGGGCATATTGTCTTCATCTTCATAACACTTGTTCACTTGCAAGGCAGTTTGCGGTGACACGTCGAGGCCAAAACTTCGTTTCTGTAGTTTGAAGTGTTCGTTCTTGACTGCTTCAGTCGGAAACATTTGAGGCCAGAGTAAGGCTCGACTCGATGACACTTTACAGCGAGCACAGTCCAACTTCCGAGCGTATCTTGGCCAATCCTTGAAACAGCCAAAGTGGAAGTAGTGTGCACAGTTTTCCATGTAGAGCACCGGTGAGCTTGGGCCTATCAAGATTGGACATTTGCAGACTGCGCACGGATCGGGAGTGGCTTGCTCGAGTGACTGGTCTTTGGCCATGATCGTGTCCACCATTTTGCGGTAGAGCACACGCAGGTCTTGAGTGTCCTCGCGAGTGACGTGGATTCCAGTGGCGCATCCATCCAGGCGATCGAGATACTTTACTGGAGGATTGGTGCATGGAAGGATATGTACGAATGAGGGAACACTCGGCGAGTCTTGGTCAGGATTAGAGGCAGTTCCATTGACAGGAGAAGACGGTTCAGCGTTCTGACTTGGTCCACCTTTGTCGGTCATATATGCTATAGCGCAACTCGTGGTCTTTGAGCCAACACAAACAAGTGACTTGTTCACTCAAGCAAAACTAACTCAACAAATCGAGTCACGAGTCTGCCTTTCTATTTATACTCACTTCTGTTCGATTTGTTCCACAACACATTTGTCAATCCAATTTCGCATTACACAATTCCAAGTGAACGTATCCAAATTAATCAATCATTCTCAATGTTACGAGTTCTTTTTTTGTTCAGTAAAACAAGCGAAGTCATCAAGTTTGACATGAACTCTAAGATAATAAAGTTTGGTTAACCAAATGCTGGAAGAAAGAGATCAAAGGCAAACGAGCTGATTTGATTGAACAAATTCTTGATTTCCGAATTACAAACGAGAACAATTTCAAGAGTGACTGACTGTATAAACAATTTATTCTAATAACTCAAACACTTACATTTACATGTCACACGTATAATTATAATTATCGTACAATCAATTTTTAAAGTGATAAAGTCTGTGTGCATCATGTTATAGAGTATATTGTGTTATACAAAATTTGGTTAATGGGAAAATATATGAATAATTGTAATGATGTGAACAGAATTCCGGGTTCTCAAAACAGTTTGCTGATTTTTCGTTTTCTTCAATCATCCTCTTCTTCGATGTCATGTTTGTCGACAAACTTTTCAAACAGCTCTGCAACCAAATCGATCCGCTTGCTTTTGACCAACTCCTTCCATCCTTCCGTCTTGAAGACTTCTTTTGCATGCTCGGCAAAGTACTCTGTAGATTTCTCCTTTAACTGTTGAGCATTGTGCATATCAGAGAGGAGAAGCACACTACAGACGGACTCGACAGCGAGGCTTGTGATGAGTGATTCTTCACAGATGGACTTCAAGTGGTCCAGTTGGTACTGTAGGATAAGATATGTGCATTAGTATGGTTATCATGTATGATCAAGTAAAGTATGAATTCGTGTACCTTATCAGCGGCCACAAACAAGTTCAGTGCGTACTGATTGACCGAATCAGCATTTCCCGAGTAAATGAAAAGAATCATCGCTTCGAAGACTTCCGCATCGACGTCCGTGATTTCAACACGATTCTGCCTGGCTTCTTCCAAATCACTCTCGAACATGGCAGAGAAAACTGGCGATTGAACAGAGAGAATGTTCTTATGTAACTTGAATTCCTTTTGACCAACCACGAACACAACATCACTAAATTTGCTGCTTTCGAGAAGTGATTGATAATTTTGGCGGACTTTCTTGTGTGCCAGAGTAATTTGATTACCCTCAATACGTGCATGAATGTATTTGCACAGATTAGAGAAAGTGCTTTGATATACGAGATCGGTCATGGTGATCACCTGTAAAGCACAGAATATTTATAAATCAAAACATGGCAACATATGACCAACTTACAGTGCACTTGACAGTCAATTTGCCAGCAGACAATAGTCCACTTGATGGGTCTAGAATAGCATCTCGATTAAAATAATACAAACAATCTTCAATAAAACCATCTTGCGAAATAGTAACATTCGTTTCGAAAGCTAAAATCAAAATTAAAATTATGCAAACAATCACAAACAAATCCAGTGTTACCTTTACAATAGCATTCTTCTCCTTTATCGTTGATCAGTGCAATTGTCCACAATACTTTCAGACCGAACTGATCATCGTACTTTTCTTCATTGCGATATGAATTAAGTTTAATAATAAAATTCTTATTTTCCTCATCATTGTCAAAACAAAAACAAAACGAGGCTAGCTTAGTTGAACTAGTTTCTGAATCAACAAAATCGATATCAGTGTTCACATTAGCAAAATCTTCAATGTCCCATGTGAGGGATGTACTGTCGAGTTGAGCCATCTTTGGCGAATCGAGGTAAACAATTTCGGTAAGAAAGAAGAACACAAATTCAAAAGCAAATCCAAATCACCGAAGTAACACGCGAAAATGTCTCAACCAGGCTGCTTTGCATTGAGAAAATCTCCGAGAAATAAACAATCAAGTGCTGTTCAAAAAGGACGTATTTTGATTATTTAATTCATTTGAATTTTGATTTGAGAAAAACATTTACATTTGTATTATTGTCAATAATTTATTGATCAAACAATTAAAGATTCTGTTCACCAATGCCAATCACATTGGATATTAATAATAATGAAAAAGATTTCTGATTGTGTAAAATTATTACTTTTATTGAAGTGTAATCATATAATAATTAGTTGTACTAATATACTTTGTGTGTTACAATCCAATTCAAAGTCGACGATTGGCCAACTGCTGATCCACACGAACAAACTCGTTCGGATCACGATCATCGATGATATTCAATTCGTTCTGCTTCTTCACAGATTTGGGCAGCTCGAAATGGATCCAACGAATGTGTTGAACAACAGCACCTGGCTGTTGCGAAGAATATTTGCAGTCTTGCCAAGTGCAGAAGTATGGTTTTATTCCGAGATGAATACGTTCGTGTCGAGCAAGTTCAATGTCCAAAACAAATGATCGATTGCATCCAGCAAACTTGCAAATGTACTTTCGGTTTGGTGCAGGATTGCGTTTCTTCGTGGCACTGTCAGATTGAGATGTAGACTTTCGTTTACGAGCAGTGGATGTGGATGCTTGCTGTGACTGAACTGCAACTGTATGTTCATGAATGCATTGATCGAGTGAAACATTCTCCACCAGTGGATCATCAGGAAATTCGAATTGAGCAGAACGAGCAGATCGAGCCATACCACCAGAATCAAATTGGTTTCGTAGTTGAGCCACCTTTTCACGAATAACTCCGAATCGTTCATCCACCTGAGAAATGAGTTGACGTTTCAGTTGTTCAGAGTCCACTTGAATTCGTTCCTCGAATCGATCCAGGAACGAAACAAAACGAGTGGTGATTTGGCGAACCATTTTGGTGGAGTGGGAGATGTCTTAGGGAGAAAGAGGAGAAATATGCAAAAATAGCAACTGCATGTGCAACTATATCCACCCAAAAAGAGTGAAAATAGTTTTGAGACTGAAAAGTTAGTCAGTTGTTGTTGTCGACCAATTCTGGTTTGTTTCACTTCTGCCCCTATCTCGTTTTTGACCATGCCTCGTCTCACCCTCGTGCACTCGTTCCTGGATCGATTCGAGCAACGTCTCGAAGTGGACTGTCAACGACTGAAGCGTCAACTGCTCGCTCAAGTAGATCAACAGTTTGATGTTCTCCGAACGAAGGTGAGACAACTTAAACGTCGATTTGGTGGTGATCGAGTTCGCCCGTCTCGTTCTTTCGCTTTTTTGGATGATCCCACAATGGAGACAGTCCAACTGGATCAGTGGAAACAGGCACAAGGTGCAATGGCGGAGTTGAGTACTCGAGATGTTCCGTCCACTTCAACTGGTCGTAAACGCAAATCCGCAAGTACATCTCGAACTGTCACTAACAAACGACACAAAACTGATGGATCGAACAAGTATCCATGCAAGTCACCAGGATGTGGAAAATCATTTAAAAGTTCTTTTGATTTGTCCCGACATGAGCGCATCCATTTGGGCATTAAGCCATTCTTCTGCACTTGGCCCGACTGTCGTTATTCGGCTGCTAATAAGGCCGATGTCGTTAAACACGTTCGTACAAAACATTTCAAGTTGCCCCAACTCCAGAAAGAACAGACACGACTCAACATTGTGGACAATCGCAATCCCGATGACTATGTTCGGGTGGATAACCAACTGTTGGAACGCCGACTCGAGTGAGTGAATGGTCACTCTACTCAGGTTTGGCTCAATCCTTGTTGTTGTAATTCTTAATATTTACAATAAAAATGCATTTTCCTTTGTATGGAGTGTAATTCATTTATTGCTTTTGTATGTTAAGGCTCGCTTAGAAATTCCGGCAAGTTCCGAGTTGATAGGTTTCCCCTCGTATTCAAATGGAAGCTTTAATCTTTATTGATTTATTAAGAATTCTACAAAATAAATTCACTTTCAATTATTCAGTCTTTGAAGCCAAATGGAGAAACAATTCGCCAAGTAATTTATAATGAGCATTCGTATTGAGCACCTTCCATCCCTCAGTGTCCTTTAACTGGTTAGCATTGTCAGTGATGTAGTCAAGACATTTTGCCTTCAGTCCATTGGCTCCATACAAATCGGCTAGGATGAGTACATTTGCAGCTGTTTCGATTTCCATGTTGCATGACAGATACTGTTCACAAAGGCTCTTCAGTGAGTCCATTTGGTACTGTGAAGTAATAAAATAATTTACAAAAGTAGTTTCAATCAAGACAACCAACATTACCTTTTCCGCGACTTCCAACAGTTCCATGGCATATTTGTCCATAGACTCAACTTTGCCAGTGTACACAAAACGAAGCATCTCTTCACACACCTCCACATCCATGTCGGTAATGGTCACCTTGTTCTCTCGTTTCTCTTCACAGTCGTGATCAAACATTGCAGCAAACACTGCTGAACGAGTAGCGAGAATATTCTTGTGTACACGAAATTGCTTGTCACCAATCTGCACTATGAAATCAGTCCACTTTTGGCTATCGAGAAGTGTTCGATAATTTGCCGATAATTTACCAAACGATTCGTTCGTCTGCTGTGGTGATGATTGGATAGATTTCTCGCCCAAAATATCAACCTGTTAATAAAATATATGAATTCAAGTCTAATGATCATTAATATTGCCAAGCGTCTACTGCACCGACAGGTTCTATAGACATTTTCGTAACTTTGTATATAAAATATATAATGATTTGTAAATATCTACTTTAAGTTTTCATACCCTCTTTTTAATTTCCTTATTTTGCATAATGATTCATTTTGTATTATATTACTTGTAAACAATTGTAATGTATCGAACTATACCTCAGTGTGTATGTATGTGCATTTTCTAGCTCACATTTAGCATTAATTTGCTTAAGAGGTCAATAAAATACTATTTCAAAAAAAAGTCTAATGATCAATTGAGCACATACCTCACAGTAAATCTTCAAACTTCCATTTACCAGATAATCATTACATTTGTAGCGTAATATATAGCTCGTAACATTAAACTGACATACACCGTGATTGGGTTCTTGGTAGTGCCAAAGATACTCTATGTAGAATATGAATTAATAATTAATATAATTAACCGTAATAATATAATCGTAAAATACCTTTGGTGTAATGTTTCTGGTCATTAGCATCAAGAATCGAAATACGATAATACAAAAGCACATCATCATCTTGTGTATCATAACACAATTCGAGAAAAATACGATCCACCTGAAATAAACGATTTTTTGCATTCAATTCCAGCATGAATTTCTGGTCACTGTTAGGTGGAGAAAACTCAGAAGATTTGGCTTCTTCAATTTTAGTGAATTCATCGATAGTCCAGGTGAGTATGGCCCTTTCTTTTACGACGAAATTAGACAAAAGTGAACTCTGCTTGATTGTTGCCATCATCATCGGTGGGACACAAGAGAAAGTTGATTGAGCAAATGTGTGGCTGTCGACTAGTGATGTTGAGTAAGACTGTGTTGAGGATTTTGTGGTACGAGAGATAAGGTTGTTGTAATGTTGAAATGTACAAACAAAACAGAGGAATCGAGATGACAACTTTCTCTAAATCAGCTCACAAATCAACACCTTCTGAACACTCTTTATGAACGAACTATTACCATTATTGGTATTATTGGTCGATTTCTCTACACACAGCCGCTCGCCTCAACAGACAACTCAAACTAATTTTGTTTCTGCTCTTTTTATTATATCCTGACTTCGTTGAGTCTTTGTATTTTTGTCTTTCAATAAAGCATCTTACCGAAATTGTTTACCGAAAGACGATGACTAAACCCGACAGTACAACTTTGACCTGGGAGATTCAGAATTTTGCTAATTTAACCGTTGTGCAAGCTTCTTCTACTTTCAAAACCAAGCAAGAGAAATTTTGGTTGCGATTTTATCCTAAAGATGATTTGAAAGGCATGGACAATCATATTGCAATTTATTTGACACGAGCTACACCACACACAACCGATCTGAAAGTATTGTGGACGATTTCGCTAATTAACGATATAGGCAAAGAAGGCTATTCCAAAGGTATGATTTGTAGTTTGTTTGAGATTTGAGAGTAACTTATGCTAATTTGGATTTGAATTTAGCCCTTGAAACATATTATACCGCTGAGAGTGGATATAATGCAATTCCCGGTAGTTTGTATCGTCTCCATCGAGATACTATTCTGGAGCCTTTTTTCGGACTATTGTCTGGTGGCCACATACTAATTGTCAAATGCACTGTAAGTTGATTATGAAATATTTCTAATGTCTGACGTTTTAAGTTACACTCTATATTCTATTATTAGGTCACCATTCTTGACGATCAAATCAGTATGAATTTCGCCAAACTGTCTATTGACGACAAGAAGATTACTTTGGTTCACAAGAAAGCGTTTGAAAATTATCAATCACTTTTGGAAAGTTCCAAGTTGAGTGATGTTGTGTTTGTGGTTGGCGAGAAGCAATTCGAACTGCACAAAGCAATTCTCGCTTCTCAGTCGCCGGTTTTTGCGGCCATGTTTGGCAATGACTTGGAAGAAGCCAAACAGAATCGAGTTGAAATCACGGATGTTGATGTGGAAGTGTTCGAAGCGATGATTCGTTTTATCTACTCGGGAAATGTCGATTCGGTAGATCAGTACGCATTGGAACTGTTTGTGGCTGCTGATAAGGTAATTATACAATTTGAAATCATACTAGATGTTATTTTAAATAATTTTTATTAGTATCAACTCGACACACTGAAGGACATGTGCGCTGATTTCCTTGGTTCCAATTTGAGCATCGAAACGGTGGCCAATATTTTGCTGGTGGCAGACATGCACAGTGACGAGGAATTGAAATCAAAATGTGTGCAGTACATCAACGAGAATGCATCCAAAGTGATGGCCACCGAAGGATGGAAACAATTGGTCGAAAGTAGATTCGAATTGGTGCTCGAATTGTATCGAGATTTGGTGGTCATGTTTGAGAAAAACAAATAAAGTACATTCTGAATTGTCTTATTTACCATTATGGTACTTTTTACATTTTATGTCTTATTATTATTTATTCTTAGTGTATTCCTAAGATAGTTGTAGATTAGATTGATTTGTGATCATAATAAAGTTAATTATGTCATTGCATTATTATATCAATAGTGAATCAACTCAAAATATCTTCGTAACACTCTTTATGAATGAACAACTGCTATTTGTTTCTTTTCTCAACACGCTTGTTAATCGTCTGCAGAACGTTTTCAACAAACGACTAATTCAGTCTGCTCACTTTTTATAATCTTAATTTTGTTGAGTTTTTTTTGTATTTTTGTCGCTCTTTTACGAAGCATCGAAACGAATTTTTTTACCGAGTCAAAAATGAGTCCACTCGACAGTGTAACCCTGACCTGGGAGATTAACAATTTTGCTAATTTGTACTCGTGCACCACTTCTTCTAACTTCAAAACCAAACAGGACGAATTTTGGTTGGGATTTTATCCTAAAGATTATATGAAGGATATGCCCAATCATGTTACGATGGTTTTGTTGCGAGGCAATCAACATAAAACCGACCTGAAGGTGTTGTTGACAATTTCGCTGATCAATACCATAGGACAAGAATGCTATTCCAAAGGTATGACTGATTGTGTTTGATGATGAGATATTTTGTTAATTTGTTGATTTTAATTTAGTACTCGAAACAAATTATACTGTTCAGAGCAAGTATTATCCAATTGACGGTGGTTTGTATCATATTGATCGGGACACTATTCTGCGCCCTTCCAGTGGACTATTGACTCTTGGCAGACTAATTATCAAGTACACTGTAAGTTGATTATTTTAGATTAAAATTAATATTCAAAATTCTATTTATAAATTCATATTTTATATACTTTCTTTCTTTACTTTACAGGTTACCATTATACAAGATCAAATCATCACTATGAATATCCGCCCACAGTCTATTTATGATCACAAGCTCACTTTTGCAAAGAATAGAGCACTAGAAAATTATCAACCACATCTGGACAAGTCCAATTACAGTGATGTTGTGTTTGTGATTGGCGTAAAGCAATTCAAACTGCACAAGATCATTCTCGCATCTCAGTCACCAGTTTTTGCAGCCATGTTCGAGAATGACTTGGAGGAGGCAAAGATGAATCGTGTGGAAGTACTGGACATTGACGCGGAAGTGTTCGAGGCGATGGTTCGTTTCATTTACACGGGAAATGCTGATTCGGTCAATCAGTACGCACTGAACTTGTTTGTGGCCGCTGATAAGGTACACGAATGCATACTTTTATTTGTTATTATTAATGATTTTATTTTTCCAGTATCAACTCGAGACACTGAAGGACATTTGCGTCGATTCGCTTGGCTCCAATTTGAGCATCGAAATGGTGGCCAACATTCTCTTTTTTGCTGACATGCACAGTGCTCCGGATTTGAAATCGAAATGTATCGATTTTGTGAGCAAAAATTGCACCGATGTAATGGAAAGTGAAGGCTGGAAATTGTTGATCCAAAACAGAATCCAACTGGTACTTGAGCTGTATCAAGACTTGGCTGTCAAATATAAATTTGGATAATTACTTATCTTGTTAGTTAGATATATTTTGTTTGTTTATTATATTTTGTTTGCATTATTATAATGATTATATATGTTACAATGATACCAAATAAATTCACTTTTAAATGGTTTCAATTGTCGTTCTCTCATTTTATTTATTTGCATTTAACAATTTGTCTATACAAGTCCGCCATTAAATCGAGTCTAATTGTCATCTATTGCATGATTACACTTACTTAAATAAAAGTACTAATTTTGCACGTTAAAAGCAAGCGACATTTCGATAATTTCCACTGCGATTGACACAATTTAATATTTAATATAATTTATAAATAAAAAACGTTTTTGATTCAAATGATACAAATATTTGTTTGCAATTAGTTTGCATACGTCCTTTCTGAACAACACTTGCGTGTTTATTTTTCAATTCAACACAGATGCTTTAAGTTAAAGTTTGACCACTTTTGTGTCTGTCTTTTCGGCGATTTGGTTTCGTATTTTATGAGTTTTTAATTAGAACGACTTTTGTTTTTCTTTCCTACTGAAATTGTTTACCAAATGGAATCACCAAAGATGTCTCAACTCGACAGTGCATCACTCACCTGGGAGATTGAAAATTTTTCTAATTTGACCACTTCTTACATATCTTCTTCTGATGTAAAAACCAAGCAGGATACTTTTTGGTTACGATTATATCCTAAAGATTATTTGAAGGATATGGAAAATTATGTTGCAGTCTATTTATTTCGAGGCACACCACATACAACCGATCTGAAAGTATTGTGGACACTTTCCATTATCAATAATGATGGAATGGAATGCTATTCCAGAGGTATGACTTTGTTTGATTGAGATTAATGTGTAATGTAAATTTGGATTTTAATTTAGGTCTCGAAGCAAATTTTACTGCTCAGAGTAGCTTTTATCCGATTGCCGGTTGTTCGTATCATCTCAATTTGAATACTATTCTGGAACCTACCAGTGGACTATTGTCTCGTGGCAAACTAACTGTCAAGTGCACTGTAAGTTGGTTATTTTTGGACAGAATACTATTTAATTATTTTGTCATCAGTTCACCATTCTCAACAACCAAAATAGTTTTGATTCTGCCAAGTGGTTCATTGACAACAAGATTACTTTTGCAAAGAATAGAGCACTAGAAAATTATCAACCACATCTGGACAAGTCCAAGTACAGTGATGTTGTGTTTGTGATTGGAGTAAAGCAATTCAAACTGCACAAGATCATTCTCGCATCTCAGTCACCAGTTTTTGCAGCCATGTTCGAGAATGACTTGGAAGAAGCCAAGCAGAATCGAGTTGACATAATCGATGTCGATGTGGAAGTGTTCGAAGCGATGATTCGATTCATCTACACGGCTAATGTTGATTCGGTCCAACAGTACGCACTCGAGCTGTTGGTGGCTGCTGACAAGGTATGAATGCTTACTGCTGATTTTTTATTTGATACTAAATGATTTTCTATTTCTCTACAGTACCAACTCGACTCACTGAAGGACATTTGTGCTCAATCACTTGTCTCCAACTTGAGTATCGAATCGGTGGCCAACATTCTGCTGGTGGCAGATATGCACAACGAAGCTGAATTGAAATCGAAGTGCATCGAGTTCATCAACAACAAGAACACCACCAAAGTGTTTGCCACAGATGGATGGAAGCAACTGGTGAAGAGTAGACACGAACTGGGCCTAGAGTTGTACTATGATATAGCCAACAAGCTCGAAAACAAGTAATGGTCATCGTTTTTCATTATTTCTATGTCCAGAGTTACATCAATGCATTTGATTCAAATTCCAATAATATATCTTTGATTATTCAACTTTTCCACATTTAATTTATTTGTTATTACTATTAGCAATTTGTTTTTTAGAATATGAAGCCAAATTAAACATTCGTTTTTTGTATAAACAATCCATTTTTGGATTTTTCTTTTGATAGTCTGTAAATGTCCTTCAATATGTTTCCTTTCTTCTACGATCACTTTGGATTTACTTGTCTCCATGAAAGCTTTTGAGGTTTGTTAGGGGAATTTCATTTACACCGAAAAGACAGATTCGATTGGGGTATTTCGTTACTAATAATATTTCTCTCATTTCTTTCAGTACCAACTTGATTTACCAAAATCTACATGTGAACACTTGAAACAGCTCACACCATCGAATCGTATGCGAGTATTGCAGTAATGGCCGACATGCATGAGGGGAAGAAATTGGATAAGTAATGCACCATTGATACAATGTCTGATTAAACATGCCAACGAAGTGATCAACATTGATGGATGGGAGCATCTGCATCTACACCAGCTGGTTGAGACTCGACATAATACAATGTTGGGCTGCCAAGTGCTTCAGTTTGTATCATTATCATTACCATCATCTGGTATCCACAATCCTTAATTGACGTGAGACATATATCATATTGGTGCACTCATCAACCGGAGATTGGTTGGACACCTCATGCAGTCTGTTTTGTGGTTTGAACAATTTGTCTGCACCAAAACGCTTTCCTCTCTGTGTCATTTCATCACGATGTCACCCAACACCAGAAATCAACTCGCAACATGCAAACTTGTGATTAATAATTTTAGTAGATGCTCCACAATTATGGAAAGTCCAACCTTCTGGTCTCCTTCAGATGGAAATACACGTTTTCAACTGTGCATGAATCCCAACATTGACATGAGTGCTACTAGTTATTGGAAAAGTAAGAATGTTTCGTTTTCACTATTTTTGTTGAATACAAGCCGTGTAAACACAGTTCGGTATCGAATGTCTATCGTAAATGCAAAAGGACAAAAGTGCAACACGCAAGGTATGCCATGCTCTTAAAATCTTAGATTCTATAAATAGTCATTATCTTGATAGAAGGAATAATTCAATTTATTAAACTTTATCAATACGGAGGACAGTACATTATTTCTCGAGATGTTCTCTTGCAAAGTTTAATTGGATGGCTGGACAATGATACACTCACTGTTTGTTGTGAAGTACGTAATTTGAATTTACTTTGAAATTCTAGTACAATTGATTTTTTACTTTTTGGATCTTTAGGTTTACGCAATTGACTCAGATTTGGATCAGATCTGTATCAATCAAACAGTCCACCATATTACAAGACTATGGCTCACTGTTTGAGAGTGGCAAGCTGAGTGATCTGGTGCTGGTGGCTGGTGGCACTGAATTCAAGGTACACAAGAATATCCTTTCTGCTCGTTCGGCTGTGTTTGGCGCCATGTTTGATCACCATACCAAGGAGAAACAGTCGAATCGAATCGAGATTAAGAATGTGTTTAGTGAGACATATCACGAATTACTTCGATACATCTACACGGACAAGGTGGAGAATATGAAGGAGAATGCACTCGAGTTGATGGTTGCGGCTGATAAGGTAATGAGGATTGTTGTGGTTCATCTCACAATTTCTGATTATGTTTGCTTTTTACTAGTATCAATTGGAACACCTGAAAGTTGCCTGTGAGCAGTATCTTTGCGCGAATCTATTCACCGAATCAGTGGCAATCACTCTGGTGATGGCAGACATGCACCGAGCTGGGGACTTGAAGGAGAAATGTTTCGAGTACATTGCCCGTAATGGAAGAAACGTGAAAGCCACCGAAGGATGGAAAACATTGTCTGCCAAACCTGAATTGCTCACAGAAATGTTTCTTCATGTGTCCGACAATTATGTTTGTACTGGAACCAATGTCTCAAAGACATAATCCTTGTGTTGGCAATTGATCCAATTGTAAAGTAAATGCAACTGCAGATCGAATGTAAATGAATTGATAATCAGTAAAAATTGTTTTATTCAAATTCAAATTTGAATTTGATTACTTTAAAGTACAGAATTAGAATATAATAGAAATAAGAAATCAAAAATAATAAGTTATTCGATTCGTCGTTGAGCCAATTGGTTGTCCACCTGAACGAACTGTCCCGGGTCGCGATCGTCCACAATGTTGAGACGTCGTTGTTCCTGGAGAGTTGTTGGCAAACGAAAATGTTGAGTGCGAATATGCAGCACAACATTGGACCGTTTCTCCGAGGCGTAAACACAATTTTCCCAGGTACAGCTGAATGGCTTAATCTTCAGATGAATGCGCTCATGTATGATCAATTTGGACTCCAGTGGAAACGATTTGCCACATCCAACAAATTTGCACGTGTGTTGCTTCGATACAGAAGTGCCACCAGATCGAGTCTTTTTCGGCTTGTTGCCAGTTTGGTTTGTGGATTTGCGTTTATGCCCAACAGAAGTGGATGGTTGATTTAGATCAACACCACCAACAACACCATCACCCAACAGATTCGCTTGTTGTTCGATATATTGTTCAAACGAAACAGTCACCACCTGAGGATCATCGACGAATCTGTTAGAGTTTCCACCGAGTTTGCCTTTCAAAGGCCGAGTTCCACTGAAACGAGCCTTAATATTTCGCACTTCTATTCGCACCAGTGCGACACGTTGATCGATCCATTTGTTGTATTCCTGTTTCAGTCGTTCACCATTCACCACCAGTTGCTCATCAAATTGGTCCAAGAACGAGGAAAATCGGTTCAGTAGAGCCATTTCGGAGTTGAATTCAATCTTGAAGAAAAATACAACGTGACCAAACAAATGCGAAACTATTTTCACCCAAACATTTGCTCGCTCGACTAAAATGTCATTTTTGCCGCAAGAGCATGTTTTGGCACTTTCTCTCGCTCGCTTTGTTTAGATTTGAATAAATCTTTTTTGATTTATTTCTTTGGATTCCCTTTGTTTCCCGTTGTTTTCTTCGTTTTACAAGTCTAACATGGCTTCAAGTGCTACCAGCAATAATAAAACCATGACTTATACTTGGGAAATTGAAAAATTCAGTACCTTGAAAGCTCAACAGAGATCGGACGATTTTTTTGTCACTGAAGACCGAAATTACTTGATCGATTTGACATTGCACCCAAAAGAAGACTCAGACCGAACTGCTTTCTCAGAAAAGCATTTGGTTTATATGATCATTCGTGCGAAGCCTTCTTTTGAAGATGAAATTCGTCATGAACTGAGCGTGCACTATACTTTGTCACTGTTGGATAAAAATGGTGCAAAGTGCAACACCAAAGAAGGCAATGTTAAGATTGTGAATCGATTCATCGAATTCAACTGGCAGTACATCTTTTCTCGTGATTATGTCATGAACAAGACAAATGGCTTGCTGATTGACGATACCTTAAAAGTGCATTGTGAGGTAATGTTGATAATCAATTTGCTTTCAAATTTTTAATATTTTGTTTTAGTTTTATGTGATTGACAATCAAAATTCAACCAGTCCACTGGAAATCAGTCAAAACAAGTGGAGCACAATTTCTCAAGATCTAGGAAATTTGTTTGAAAGCAAAAAGTATTCGGACGTAATTCTTGAGGCTGGCGAGATGAAATTTGCTGTCCACAAGGCGATCCTCTCAAGTCGATCGCCAGTTTTTGCTGCCATGTTCGAGCACGAGTGCGAGGAAAAGACACAGAATCGCGTCACAATCACAGACCTGGATGGGAATACACTCGAAGAACTACTGCGATACATCTACACTGACAAGTGCTCACAGTTGGATCAATATTCGGCTGATTTGATGATTGCTGCGGACAAAGTAAGTGTACTGAAACATTGATGATATTACTAAGACTCATTTTCCCCTTCAGTACCAAATGAATGCACTCAAGTCCATCTGCGAAGAATCGTTGTCGTCCAATCTCACCACCGAAAGTGCATTCCAACTTTGGCTTCTCGCAGACCGACACAGTGCTCAACAGTTGAAGGCAAACTGTCTCGAGTACATCACCAAACACTGTACCGAAGTGAATCTCGATCAGTGGAAACTGTTGATCAATACTATTGCACCTGAAATGTCCTTTTCCCTCTTTGAAAGTGTGGCTAATTATGCGATGAGCAATCACAAGTGAACTTTACCAATTGGAAATTCACAAACTAAACATGACAAGGATCAATACTGAGGGATGGAAGAATCTGGTTGAATTACGATTTAAAATTGCTTCAGTTTGTAATTGCAAAGATATCTGATTGTTCATTGCTCAATGATTATTTACCTTTAAATAATTAATAAAAAATTTATTATACCTTTCATTGTACTCGTTTGACTTGTGAATGCCAAAGGACTAAAGTGTAACACTCTCGGTATTTATCCTTTTGTATATGATTTGATAAATTCATAATTTGATGATTTGTTGTTTTTGTTTTTAAAAGAATTAGTAAACCTATTCAGTACCGAGGTCTGTACATTCTTTCTCGAAACGATCTATTGAATACTACAAATAGATGGTTTGTGAACGATATTTTCACGGTCTGTTGTGAAGTAAGTCGACTTGTTATGAATAAATTAATTTACTAATTCGAGTACTTTTTTACATCCAGGTTTGCGTGATTGATTCTAATTTCTATTTGAAAAAATTACTTCACTAGCTGAGTCATCAACCATGCCTCAAGACTATGGCTCACTGTTTGAGAGTGGCAAGCTGAGTGATCTTGTGCTGGTGGCACTTAATTCAAGGTTCACAAAGCTATTCTTGGTGCTCGTTCGGCTGTGTTCGGTGCCATGTTCGAGCACGACACCAAGGAGAAACAGGATAACCGAATCGATATTATTAATATTAAGAATGTGTCCGGTGAAATATACCACCAATTACTTCGATACATTTACACGGACATGGTGGCGAACATGAAGGAGAATGCACTCGAGTTGATGGTTGCGGCTGATAAGGTAATGATTCTTATTATTGATTCTTATATTTTGTTTGAAACTATATTTTGGTTTGTTGCAGTACCATTGAAACACCTGAAAGTGAACAGTATCTTGGGACGAATCTATCCACCGAATCAGTGGCAATCACTCTGGTAATGGCAGACCGAGCTGAGGCCTTGAAGGAGAAATGTTTCGAGTACATCAGCAAGAAGGCAATGGCAATTGCATCTCTTAAGATATGTGAAAAATACCGAAGGATGGAAAACGCTAGCCGCCAAGCCTGATTTGATGACTCAAGTGGTTCTGCATTTGTCCGACAAATTGCGTATGCAATGTCCCGAGATCATAGTTTCTTTTTGAATAATTGGCTACACACGTTCATTTTACTGACTTTAAGTTGCCCAAAAGTGTCAACAGAAGCAATTGAGGATGATCGCTATCCGAACGAGTTTGCTCGTGCGGACCAGCAGTTGGCCAATATTTGAATTTGATTGAAGCACAAAGTATTCGTTCAGTAAATAATGTCAATTACATTTGTCATAAAGATTGTACATTTTATTTATAATACTCAAAGAGCAAAGTATAAGCCAAATTGGAATAAACCAATCTGGAATGGCAACTCATTCAAGTCGACGTTCCAGTAGTTCGTTATCCACCCGAATGTAATCTTCAGGATTGCGATTGTCCACAATGTTTTGTCGTTTCTGGTCTTTCTTGAGTTGCGGCAATTTGAAATGCAGTGTGCGAACATGTAGAACGACATTGCCTTTTGTCACAGTAGAATAACGACAATCAGGCCAAGTGCAGGAGAATGGCTTGACGTTCAGATGGATACGTTCGTGCATTGCCAATAGGGAATCTACAGGAAATGATTTGTCACATCCTGGTGACTTGCACAGATGCTTGTTCGTCCCATCAGTAGTGGTAGTTTTCTGCCGCTTGTTGTTGACAGTTCGAGAAGTATTTGAGGATTTGCGTTTACGGCCAGTTGAAGTGGATGGAACATCTCGAGCATTGTCACTCGACTCCATCATGGCACCTTGTTCCTGTTTCCACTGATCCAGTTGGACTGTCTCCACTGGTGGATCATCGAAAAAAGTGATAGGACGAGAAGTGGGCACTTGATTACCACCAAAGCGGTTTCGTAGTTCTCTCACTTTGGTTCGAAGAACACCAAATTGTTGATCTACTTGAGCGAGGAGTTGACGCTTCAGTTGTTCGCAGTCTATTTCGAGACGGTCTTCAAATCGATCCAGGAACGAGTGCAATCGTGTGAGACGAGGCATAGTGAAACACGAGATGTGTGAGAAGAGGAGCAATTGAAATCAACAGAGAGAAGACAATCTATTTGAGACTCAAATTTTGAGTTCGCACGGCGCACACAAAACTAACAATAAAAGCGCAACTATTTCCATCCAACATAAGTGAAAATAGTTTTAATTCATAAGAAAGCTTTCAGTTGTCAATCGACGACCAAATGGTTTTCGTTTGTTTCTATTTGAAATTCACTTGTGTCCCTTTCTCCTATTTCACCATGCCTTATCTCTCCCGATTGCACTCGTTCCTGGATCGATTCAAGGAACGTCTCGAAGTGGATTGTGAGCGACTGAAGCGTCAACTGCTCGCTCAAGTAGATCAACAATTTAATGTTCTCCGAACGAAGGTGAGAAATCTACGCAGTCGCATTGCTGGTCCATATCTTCAGGGCTCTCTCAAAATCTGTGCCTCATTTGACGATCCACCAATGGAGACTGTTCCACTCGATCAATGCATTCAACAACACGAACAACGTGCAGCTTTAGTGAATGAGCCGTCAACCTCAACTGGTCGTAAACGAAAACATTCATCAGCCCATTCCGGTGGTGTCAAGAAGAAACGAACTGCCCAAAGTGGAAATGCCTCCAACCGAAAGTTCGTTTGCAAGTTTGTTCGATGTGGAAAATCGTTTGAGAAGGACATTGGACTGGCTCGACACGAACGAATCCATTTAGACATCAAGCCATTTGCCTGCACTTGGCCAAATTGTGGGAAAGCATCTCGAAATCGTTCCAATTTAGTCAAACACATTCGAGTTATTCATTTCAAACTACCCAAAACTGTCAAGCAGCAACAAGAGCTCAAGATCGTCAATGATCATGACCCGAACCAGTACATTCGAGTGGATACTGTCCTTCTGAATCGCCACCAGTCTTGAATCGTAACTTATTGTCATTTATTATATATGATTATACTTTAATAAAGTAATAAGTACTTTTATAAAATTTGTAACTTTACACTTTCAAATAAACAAAATCCTAATTAAAGTGAATCAGGAAATTTGTTAAGTAAAGTTCAAGTGAGAGAAAGATGAAATATTTCAAATAAAAATTCAAACGAACAATCAATAGTAGACTTGAGCTGCTCAAAGTTAATGTCCTTGGCATAATATTTGATGAATTGAACACATTTGCCTTTCAATTCTTCACTGTGGTAGAGATCGGCCAGATGAAGCAATTTGCCAAGTGACTCGGTGGTTAGAGTGGAGCAAAGCTGTTGAACGCAGACCGATTTGAGACTGTCAACTTGGTACTACACAAAAGAGATTAGTGATTAGATTTGTGATAATAATTGATATTGATTACCTTCTCGGCAATTGTCAACAATTCTTCAGTGTATTGCTCCAACGAGGTAGCCTTTCCAGTGTACAGGTACTGAAGAAACTGTTCAAAAACATCACTTTGGACATATTCAATTTCGATTCGACCATCCTGAGCATCCTTAGTGTCGGTATGTTCAAACATTGCAGCAAATACTGGCGATCGTGATGCGAGAATGTTCTTGTGTGCCTTGAATTCTTTCCCATCGTCAACAGTGATCATCACATCGGCAAACATGCCACTCTCCAACAATGTCTTTTGATCGTTCGACACAGCAATCAGACTGTCCCCGTTGAAGCCACTCGAAATGCATTTCCCGTCGATAACGTAAACCTAAAATAAATTCAAAGTAAATTATGTGCGTAATTAAATTTGACAAAATACCTCACAAAAGATGGTGAGCTTTCCTTTGATGATAAATTGGTCGAAATCAAAATGAAACACACCACCAGACAATGTTTTGCATCCATCAAAATTCACTCGCCCTTCTAAATTCAAAGAAAAGTCAATTAATTGTAAGTTAATTACCAAACCAAAGAAACAAATCCCAATTCAACATACCTTGAGTGTTGCACTTTTCTCTTTTTGCATTCATAATCGAAATTCTAGTGGAAACACAAACTTTTTGCCCACTTTCCAAATGATCCAAAAGAAGAGCACAATTCTTGAAAGCACTGCCATCGTAATCACAAATGGAATTACCAGCAGATTTCATTTCAATGTTTCTATACAAGCGCAGTCGAAATGAAGAAAGCTGACCAAAGTTTGGTGAAATAAAATTGGTGTCACTCGAAGTAAAATCAATAATCCAGGAGAGTGACTTCGGTTTGGCTGAAAATAGATTCACCAAATTGGAATTGAGTGATTGCATTTTGATATCTGAGCAAACTTCAACAGGGAAACTTGAATTGTTCAAAGAGCTCAAAGTGGAAACCTGCTGAAAGAAGAAGAGAAAACGGTGAGATTGTTACAGATTGTCGTGATGTTTGATATAGCCAAAGTTGTTAATAACTTACCTGGTTTGAAGTGTAACTTTTAGCGACTCGTGAACCAGATTTTCCACATTTCCTCCCCTTTCTCCCTGTGTGTAAAAATATTTATAAGCAATTTGTAAAATATATTTTGAGAATAGAAGTTCCCACTTTGAATAGTCTTGAAGCCCATTGTATTATGATAATAATTGTTGGACATACCTTTCTTTCCAAGCATCACCCAATCATCACCAGGATCCATGATTTGAGAACAAATGGAATGTAAAAGCTGAGAAAACGAAAATAGCAAATACCGAGATGCTTTGCAGCAGCAGGAAAAGCCAAATGATTGTGTTTGACGTTCACAGCAAAAGTTTTGCTGCAAAACTGCTTGACTCAAGTACGGCATCTGTGAATTGCGCCTCAATTAATTCACAGAGTCTGTGACACAGAATAAATAAAACTACAGATCTGGTCTGAGGAAAAACTGTAATTTATTCTGTACAATCTTTGATTATTATTATTGGTATTATTAATTATCCTTTTGGTTCCAATAATAACTGATATGATTGTCAGTTAGGTAACCTGCTATGTAAATTCGGAGAAATATACTAAATGAACAAACTAGAGTTTGAAGAAGGCAAATTGAAATCAAATTAAAATTTCGTTGAAGACTTTGGTCCGACAAAAAGAACGAAGTTCAGTCACAGTTTTATCAAACAACTCTTTTCTTGTATTTATTAAAGTATCTAAGATAGGATAAGATAAAGACAATAAATTTTGAATGAAACGACATATTGAAATATCAAACAAGAATGCACCGAAGTGCTCCAAAGCAAATCGATTCAAGCAAGTCATTTGTTCTTGTCCGACAAGTGCAGTAACAATTCAACCAATAAATCATTTTGAGCTTCGAGACTTTTCCATCCCACGGATGCCTACACCTGACGCACATTATTGCAAATGTACTCCATATATTTTGATCGTAACTCAGTTGACAGTCTGCCACGAGAAGTACTCTGGCAAATGATTGAGTCGCAAGTTTGGAACTCAAATATGGCTGAGAGACTGTCAATGATACAATATTGCCAATATACGAGGCAACACATAGCAATCTATGAAATTATGACCAGCGCCAATATTCGAGACACAACAGTAATGGCCGGCCTATACCTAATACCGGGTCGGTAATAGACCACTTGCCATGATTTACAAGATAGTAAGTAAAGATCAGGTGAACAGGCTGATCCGATGATGAAGAATCGGTGATTGTCGATGAAAGTTATCAGTCAGACTAAACAATAGGCTCTCATTATAGCCAATGATGGAACGTGATTTGTCAGTTTGAATATGGCGACATCTATGAACTAAAATCAAATGACTTTTCATTAGAATTATTTATTGAGGTGCGATATCTGTGAAATCAAATTAAAGGGTTAAGCAAATTTGTTCGATCAAGTTCTTTGTGCTATTTAAGTGAAGTAAGAAATGAACTTTGGTCGTAATGTTTTGAGAACATTAAAGTGTGCCTCTTTCTTTGCGACCAGCCACGTCGCTTTCAAGTTATGTCGACCAACTTTGACTGTCCCGACACGACCTCACTGCACGTGATCATGATGCTCAGTCAGCTGCAGTATCCCTATCAGGTGGAGGATCAAGCCATGTGTTCGTTCTATGAGCGTGAAGCTTTCTGCCCCTTTGGCCATCGGTCTGACCAGTTCCCCAGCTCCGCCATTCCACCGTACATCTGTGTGGACCATCTGGTTGGAAAGTGCATCGCCGAGGCCACCTGCAAAGTGCCAGTCGAGGACGATTGGTTGATTCGCTGCTCGTGCGGTTACCATCCCACCTGGACCCAGTTGTTCTATCTCGATGAGTTGGACCGAAAGGTGAAAGTAGCTCTACAAGACCAAGAGGCCGACAACGACGATCTGATGTGTGCTATCTGTCTGGAACAAGTGTACTCTCCTTATGGACTGCTGGAACACTGTTCCCACCTGTTCTGTGCTGAGTGCATCATCGTGTGGGAGGAGACCGATCCCCAGCAACGCTGCCCCGTGTGTCGTGTCCACTCCCGAAGAGTGCTCCTATGGCCGAACACTGAACCCATCCTGAACGGGCACACCAAACTGGAACTATTCCGACTGCAAGCTCGCTGCATCGGCCTATTTCACAATGACAATCAGGATTTAGTCGTGCCACATGTGCAACTGAACCAAGAGGAACCAGAAATTCCTGAAGTTCCAGAAATTTCAGATCGATTGGTAGATGAAGCGGAACAGGAACGACAGCAACGATGGGAACAAGATCTGGCTCGATGGGAACAGGAACGTTGGGAGCAGGAAGAACCATATGCTCCAGATGTCCCAGGTCGAGGGGTAGATGAACACGAAGAGGAACAAGAACGACAGGAACTGGCTCGACTGGAACTGGCTGAACAGCAACATGAACAACGACGTCAAGAAGAGACAAGTCAACAACTGGCGACTGGAGTATTCATCTTATGGCAACTTGCACTATTCATACTGGCAAATATTCCCCGATGAAGTGAACTAGGAGACAATCTCGTGTGACTCTTCTACAATTAAAATTTGCATTTCAAACCCAGAACTTTGTACATTTATTATGGGCGCCGGGAAAGTTCATTCTAACTTACCGTATATAATACTATTAGTATATTATCTAACAATTTAATTCTAATAATCAACAAGCGTTTCTTTATTTATTCTGTGTATCAATACCATTGTTGCTGGAAATAATCTTCTTCTAGAATTATTCCCAGCAACCTTAGCAAAGAATAAGTCAGTTTAATGAAACCTTAAACCTCAATCAGTAAACGTTGTAACCCGAAACAGCAACAGAGGAATAGGGTTTGATGATAAATCACTATAGAAACACTGATAAAAGCATATCTTTTGAGCAACAAATGAGTTTTATTGATAAGTTGGCCAGACAAAGTAATAAAGAGCAATTTGGAATAAATTGAAATGCGCCAAATCAAATCGATTCGAGTCATTTGTTCTTGTCCGACAAGTGCAGTAACAATTCAACCAGCAAATCATTTCGAGAAACGAGACTTTTCTATCCCACAGATTCCTTCACCTGACGCACATTTTTGCCAATGTACTCGATGCACTTTGATCGTAACTCAGTGGACTGATGCAAGTCTGCTACGAGCAGAACGTTGGCCACAGATTCAGTCGCAATTTTGGAACTCAAATATACTTCACAGATGGTCTTGAGTGAGTTCACCTGATACTGGAATTATATGAGAAAGGTAAGTTATACTCAAAATTCACAATCAATCAATACCTTGTCCGCAGCAGCCAACAGTTCCAATGCGAATCGATCCATCGACTCCACCTTGTCAGTATAGATGTACCGAATCAATTGCTCAATCGCGTCCGCCTCCACATCGATTATGTCCACTCGATTTTCACGAGCTTCTTTGGTTTGTTCGTGCTTGAACATTGCACAGAAAACTGGAGAACGAGCTGCCAGTATAGCTTTGTGTACACGAAATTCCTTTGCACCGACCACCAAAGTTGCGTCACTGCAATCGCCACTTTTCAGCAAAGTTTCATAGTCTTGGGACATTCTGTCCTGGATCACGTTGTTGTACTTCTTCTGAGCATCGATCTCTTCGTACTAAAAAACAGGAAAATTAATAATTCAAATAATATTCTGTATATACAGTGACTAACCTCACAAAGCAAAGTTAGCTTGCCATTCTCCAAATAGCCATTTTTGGAGTCTTCCAGATTTGTACGAGACATGAATGCTACAACAGAACGCTTATTTGCGCTAACGAATTTCCAATTGTAATCTAAATAAACATAAATAGAGTTAAGTAATACAGCAAGATAAAAACGGACATGAAGAAAAACAAATATACCAACCAGTGGTAAACAGTTTTTCATTTCGTGCATTCACAATCGAAATCTTGAAATGTAAGTTTGCGCAAAAAAGTCTGTCTGAATACCAGTAAACATAAACATTGTCATTTGTGAAATTGTTTATATCAATTCTTGAATACAGTCCAAAATAAATAATGCAGCCATCAAATGACAATCCACCTGTTGACATGTAGCCGGTCAGTTGACTAAAATTGTCCATCACCAAAGTGACAGTTCCAGTCTTTCGAAGAGATGAACCATCGTTGGTGGACATTTTGTTGGCACTTTAAATGACGAGACAAATGATGAACAGGCACGAGATTTGGATCACAGATCGATGACACTCAACAACAATATAAACGATGGCGAAAATGCACAAAAGAAAATTGTGACAGTACTCAACGAGAAAATAGAAACGATGCCTTACAAAAATATCGACGAATTACGTGGATTAACTAATATGAATGCAAACTAAATAAAAAAGATGCCACGTAGTACTAGAACATAAACGATGAAAATCGAAAAAACAGAGTAATAAGGTTTCACTATTGAAAAGTATTTTGATAAGCTATAAATGTGTTTTATTGATAGGACAAACTAAGTATTATAAGACAATTTAGATTGAAATGAAATGATTCAAAACAAATCGATTCAATCAATTCATTTGTTTTTGTCCGACAAGTGCAGTAACAATTCAACCAGCAATTCGGTTCGAGCTTCGAGACTCTTCCATCCCTCCGATGCCTTCACCTGACGCACATTTTTGCCAATGTACTCGATGCACTTTGATCGTAACTCAGTGGACTGATGCAAGTCTGCTACGAGAAGTACGTTGGCAACAGACTCAGTTGCAAGTTTGGAAATCAAATATACTTCACAGATGGTCTTGAGTGAGTTCACTTGATACTAGAATTATATGAGAAACGTTAGATTATATTCAAAAGTCACAATCAATCAGTACCTGATCAGCAGCAGCCAACAGTTCCAATGCGAATCGATCCATCGACTCCACCATGTCAGTGTAGATGTACCGAATCAATTGGTCAAACACGTCCGCCTCCACATCGATTATGTCCACTCGATTTTCACGAGCTTCTTTAGTTTGTTCGTGCTTGAACATTGCACAGAAAACTGGCGAACGAGCTGCAAGTATAGCCTTGTGTAGACGAAATTCCTTTTCACCGACCACCAAAGTTGCGTCACTGTAATCACCACTTTCCAGTAAAGTTTCATAGTCTTGGGACATTTGGTTTGAGTTCTCCTGGAACTCTATATCCAACACAGTATTGTCCTGCTTCTGATCCATTTCTTTATACTAAAAGAAAAAAATAATAATCCAAATAATATTCTATACACACTGTATACAGTACACTAACCTCACACAGCAAAGTTAGCTTGTCATTCTCCAAGTAACCATTTTTGGAGTCTTCTAGATTTGCACGCGAAATGAACGCTAAAATTGGCCGTTTATTTGCCTCATCGAATTTCCAATTGTAATCTAAATATAAACAATTAGTTGTGTAACGACATGACAACACGAAACAAATATACAAACCAATTGAGTACAGCTTTCAATTTCGTGCATTCACAATCGAAATCTTGAAAAGTAAGTTTGCACAAAAATTACTCGGCGAATACCAGTAGACATAAACGTTGTCGTTTGTAAAATCTTTGATATCAATTTTTCCATACAGTCCAAAATAAATATCGAAACCAGAAAGTGAAAATGCCACAGTCCGGTAGTTGATCAGTTTGCTAAACTTGTCAATTACTAAAGTGACAGCTCTAGTTTTTCGAATAAGTTTCAGAGAGAGGACGTTGGTGGTCATTTTGTTGGGGCACTCGAAATGACGAGACAAATGATGAACAAACACGAGAATAGGAACACAAACAGATGGCAATTGATTAATCAATTTGGTACACAAATGTGCAAGAAAACACAACGAAATCAAGTTGTAAATGCTGCCGATCAGCTGTTTTGTGACGTGAATGTAAAATAGCGTTCACAAACCAAGTAAATTGCAAATCAACACAAACAAATGACATTTCTCTCTCAAATATCAAATCCGTGGTATATTCTGTTTTATCGATTCTCATTTAGTGTTCCAAACGAAGCCACATTTACAATGTCTTTTTCTCCGAACAACATTGTTTTCTGCACTTGGATTGTTCCCAATTTTCGTAAATGTAAAAGCGCCGCCGATTATCCCTTTACTTCAAACGACGGAATTCAATTTCGGTTCCAGATGAATCCAAAGTTGGTATTGCCTTTTTTCGGTAGCAAATACACTACCTTTGCTCTGAGTCTCGATTTCTGTAAACGAGATAAAGTCAAGTTGAAGCATCGAGTGTCGATTGTGAATGCAAAAGGACACAAATGCCATACTCAAGGTTTGTACATATTGTATTGTTTCTTTTTTTGTGTTTTAATATTATTGTTCATTTTGTTCATAGAAACCATGGTAATATGCAAAGTTGGTGAATGGCAAGCACCGTGCAATATACTTCGTAAAGATTTACTCGATTCGAAGAATGGGTGGTTGGTTGATGGTACTTTGACTGTTCGTTGTGAGGTATGATCAGTTTGTGGTGTAATATGAATGTTTTATTTATTCATTTTACAATTTCAAGGTAGAACTCATTGATGACAATGAATCCGAGAATAATTTTCTAGCAGGAGACCCAAACTCGATGTTGAATCACTTTGAATCTCTACTGGCAAGTGCCAAACATAGCGATGTTGTGTTGGAAATTACTTTTGATGGCGATTGCAAGAAGTTTCATGCTCACAAGGCAATTCTCTCTGCTAGATCGCCTGTATTTGCGGCAATGTTTGAACATTCGGTCACGAGTGAAACTCCGGAAGAACGCGTACAAATTGAAGACATTCAAATTGAGGGGTTTGAACTGTTTCTTCGATATATCTACACCGGCAAACTTGACTCCTTGGATCAATTTGCAATGGAATTATTGGCAGTTGCTCACAAGGTAGAATCACTTTTCATTATTATTACGACAATTAACATTCAACTCTTTTCTCATTTCACAGTACCAAATTGATTGTTTAAAGTCAATATGCGAACAATTCATTGCCACTAAACTCACAATTGAGAATGTCACCGAATTGGTCATTCACGCGGACATGTACCAAGCTAAAGTGTTAAGATCCACATGCATCGAGTACATCACTGACCATTCGACAGAAGTGATGGCAACCGAAGGTTGGAAAGTGCTTTCTAACAAGAAGCATAATTTGCTTTCGGAATTGTTTGTCAACTTGATTCGTAAATCATCAGTTTGTTAATAAAAGTTTTATTATAAAATTTATCGTAAATTATTTATGTAACATAATTCATATCTGTGTATGTTTGTGTACAATAATTAATATTCAAACTGGAAACTTTAGAGTGCTGAACAGTGGACACACTATCGATTGGTCTTTAAGGCCAAATGAAGGACTATTTCCCCGAGCAATTGAGGTTTCGAAGAGTTGAGTATTTTCCATCCTTCGGTGTCCTTCATCTTGGTGACATTGTCCGAAATGAAGTCAATGCACTTTGTCTTCAGGTTGACGGCTCGATGCATGTCCGCTAGAATGAGGACAGTGGCAGCTGTTTCGATGGACAAATTGGTGGTTAAAAGATATTGCTCGCAACGGGTCTTCAGCCATTCCAGTTGATACTGAAATAAAAGTTTGGGTCAAAACAATAATTTTAGATTCACACAATCCCCTCAATTACCTTATCGGCAGCTACCAACAAGTCCATTGCGTAACGATCCAACGACTGCACCTTGCCCGTGTAAATGTAACGGAGCATCTCTTCACACACCTCCAGATCCATGTCGGTAATGGTAACCTTGTTCTGTCTCTTCTCTTCACAGTCATGCTCAAACATGGCAGCAAACACCGGAGAACGGGCAGCCAGAATGGTCTTGTGCACATTCAATTCCTTTCCCCCGGCACCAACAATCAGAGTGGCATCACGAAATTGGCCATTTTGCAGTAGAGTTTGAAAGTCCGCCGATAAGTTGATCAAATCTTGTTTGTCGGCCTTTTTCTGCCCTCGATCAAACATTTCAATCTAAAAATGATAACAAATAACAACATTTCACATTTAAAAGCTTTGAGCATACCTCAAATAGCAGAATCAACACATCATAGTACAGATATCCACTTTTAGGAGCAATTTCCGAAAGAGGCATAAAAGTGAACGAAATGTCCTTATTTTTGTCATCAAAAGCTCCGCAATATTCTGAAATATAAATCACAATTAAAATTCATGTTAAATTATTATTTAAAATATTAGAAAACCAATATTGGTATATACGAACCCCTCGTATAAACTTTGTCTCCGTCGAAATTCAAAATTGAAACTTTCAAACGAAAGTTAAATGTTTCCTGGTTTGAGCGGTTGAGCAAATAAACTGATGCATATTCATTGTATTTATCATAAATAAGAGTCTTCGGACGAAATTCAAACCAAAGCAAATGTTCATTTATTTCGAAGCCTTTGTCACAACAGGAATTGTCTAATTGGCTAAAGTTGCCAATCATCAAAGTGGCAGTTCCGGTCTTGCGAGCAGGTGGACAGACGTTGGTAGACATTTTGTTGGCACTCGTAATGACGAGACAAACACTCGAGGTAGAACACAAGATGTGTTACAAAGATGAAACACAATAATTCTTGGAAGTAAAGTAGCTTTGATGATAAATGCGCACATTCACAGAATCGCACCAACCAAAACACAGACTGTTTTCAATTTGAAAAGGTACAACAGACGCATTCACAAATGACGCTACTTGAAAAATTTATGATTTATATTTTTGATTATATTTTAATACGACAAGTAAAATTCGACTATTAATAATAAAGCTACAAACTTTAGAGCACGGGCACACTATCGATTGGTCTTGGAAGTTAAATGAAGGACTATTTCTCCAAGCAATTGAGGCTTTGAGGAAGTGAGTACTTTCCAACCTTCGGTGTTCTTCATCTTGCTGGCATTGTCCGAAATGTAGTCGATACATTTTGCTTTCAGGTTGACGGCTCGATGCATGTCTGCTAGGATGAGGACATTGGCAGCTGTTTCGATGGACAAATTAGAGGATAGATACAGTTCGCATAGTGTCTTCAGTGATTCCAATTGATACTGAAGGAGAAATTAGGAGAAATATATAATAATAAATATATAAATATATAGCCAAATTTACCTTATCGGCAACTTCCAACAAGTCCATTGCGAATCGATCCAACGATTGCACTTTGCCTGTGTAAATGTAACGCACCATCTCCTCGCACACTTCCTGATCAATGTCGGTAATTGTCACCTTGTTCAGCCTTTTCTCCTCGCAGTCATGTTCAAACATAGCTGCAAACACCGGAGAACGAGCAATCAGAATAGTCTTATGTACATGTAATTCCTTTCCATCTTTGCCGACAACCAGAGTGGCATCACGAAATTTGCCACCATTCAGGAGAGTTTGAAAGTCCACAGATAAATTGTTCAAGTCCTGTTGAACTGAATCCACAGAGTTTTGAATTTGATTTTTCGGCCCGTGATCAAACATTTCAAACTAAACAGTAAAAATCGTGAAGATCTACTATGTAATAAAAAGCATTGAACATACCTCACAAAACAGTGTCAACTTGTCATAGTAGAGATATTCGTTTTCTGGTACAATATGAGAATGATGTATAAAACTAACATAAAAATCCTCATTCTTGTGATCGAATGAACCGTCATATTCTGAAAAGTACAGTTCCAATTACGTTATAGACAAATAGTCAATACAAACCTCTTGTGTACACTTTGTCTCCTTTCGAATTTAATATGGATACTTTCAAATGGAAGTTAAATGCTTTTAGGTTAGAGCGGTTGAGGAAATAAACGTATGAAAAAGTTGTATAAATAGTAGATTTTGGACGAAATCCAAACCAAAGAGAATGATCATTTATCTTAAAATTCACATGATTATAAGAATCGAATTTACTAAAATTTTCAATCACCAAAGTGGCAGTTGCAGTTTTTCGAGAAGGCGAATCAACGTTGTTAGACATTTTGCTGACACTCAAAATGATGAGACGAACGAGTTGCAAAACAAACACACAGAGTTGGATCACAAGCAGATTGATTGATTTAACCAGAAATTATTCGTTACAAAAAATGACGAAACGATAAGCAGACCAAAGTGCTGTGAAGGGGAACAAAATAGGTCGACAGTCGGTGAGATCTTTCCAGAGAAAACACGTTGGCAGTGTGGTTTTGTTGTATGTCGAGTTATTCTCACGCATTTAGTAATGTCCACAGGTGATATCTTCAAATCAACAGATAAAAAGACATTTAAGGCACAAAACAAATCTAGTTGCCAAAGTGACATCGCCGATTTGCTATTGACAGACTGTAAAGCAACAGGCAGAGTTATGTTCACAAATGCAGTACAAATGGATACAAACAAAATGACATTTCTCTCAAATCACCATAAAAACACTTTCTTGATAAACAATTTAAATGTTTTTATTGATAACGTTTTGATACACAAGTTGTAAGCAAATACTGCAGTAACAAATAATCAATCAAATTATTTCTTTTTAGCTAAATAAAAGAATAATTCACGAAGCAATTTAGCATTAGTTTCGAGCGGTTTCCAGCCATCGGTAGTTTCAACTTGATCGATATTCTGTGAAATGTACTCGATGCACTTTGTCTTCAAGTTGGTGGCATGATGCAGATCAGCCAAAATCAATACATTGGCGGCTGATTCGATTGAAAGTGTAGCGCTCAAGTAATTGCTACAAATATTCTTGAGAGAATCCAGTTGATACTGAAATTGGAGAAGTTGTTATGAATAATCAATCAAATAACTCAATTACCTTGTCGGCAACTTCCAGCAAGTCCATTGCATATTGATCCAACGACTGAACCTTGCCCGTGTAAATGTAACGAAGCATCTCCTGGCAGACATCCGAATCAATGTCGGTAATGGTCACTTTGTTCAGTCTTTTCTCCTCGCAGTCATGTTCAAACATAGCTGCAAACACAGGCGATCGAGCCACCAGAACAGTCTTGTGCACATGCAATTCCTTTCCATCTTTACCGACAACTAGAGTGGCATCACTCAATTTGCAACCATTAAGTAGAGTTTGAAAGTCCTCGGATAAGTTGGACAAGTCTTGTTGTAGGGCAAGGGTGTTGTTCGGTGTTTGGTCAATAATTTCAATCTAAACGATGGCAAAACATATTAGATTTAGTCATAAAAGCATTGCACATACCTCACAAAACAAAGTCAATTTGTCATAGAACAGATAACCATTTTCCGGTACAATTCGAGAATGAGGCAACAAGCTGAATGAAAGGGTACTATTTTGATCATCAAATGCTCCGTCATACTCTGGAATATAAATCACAATTATTAACAAATAAAATTATTATTATAAAATGTTCCAAGATTAATACAAACCCTTTGTATAAACTTTAACACCTTTGGCTAAGATTGAGGCTTTCAAATGAAAGTTAAAAGTTTTCTGGTTTGAGTTGTTAACCAAGTAAACGGATGAATAATATCCATAATGGAAATAAGTTTTTGGCACAAATCCAAACCAAAACGAAAGTTCACCTATCTTTAAACCTTCATATATAAAAGAATCTAGTTTACTAAAATTGTCAATCACAAGGGTCGAAGTTCCAGTCTTCCGAGGAGGTGAATCGATGTTGTTGGACATTTTGTTGGCACTCAAAATGGCGAGACAAACGAGTAGTACAACAGTCACTAGTGTTGGATCACAAGCAGATGAGTGATACACTCAATAATGGGAAATTACTGGTTACTAAAACGGTGATGAAACATCAAAACTTGTGTGAAGTACAAAATCACAGTCGGCGAAACGAGACAACACTTTGGCAAAGGCACTTTTGTGGTATGCAGCAGAGATACGTTCACAAAAGTTAGTACGTAAGAAATGACAAATTCAACACACAATAAGTGATATCTCATCCAAATCAAAATACATTTAAACAGTATTTTGATTTTGATAAGCGGAAAGTGAGATTTTATTAATAATATTGATAAGATAATCAAAGTCATTGAGCCATACCTCACAAAGCAAAGTCAATTTGTCATCGTACAAATATCCATTTTCGGATGTAATCAGAGAACGACGCATCAAAGTGAATAGAATTTCTTCATTCTGATCATCAAAAGCTCCGTCATATTCTTGAATATAAATCACAATTAATATCGAGTAAAATTATTATTATCATAAAATACTACGATACTTAAAATATTCAATACGAACCTGTGTATAAACTCAGTCTTCGTTGGCGTTTTTTGATTGAGACTTTCAAATGAAAGTTAAATGTTGTTTGAGTGATTGAGCAAATAAACGGATGCATAATAACGATTGTGAAAATGAGTTTTTGATTGAATTTCATACCAGAGCATATATTCACTAGAATGTAAAATAAATTGTTCACACGATCCTGAATTACTAAAATTATTAATCACCAAAGTCACATTTTATTGTTTATTAGCCAAATGATTGGAAATGAATGCAAAATTAGCGCCATAACATAACAAATGAATGCCTCAAACAAAAATGACATAATGTAATGCATTGCATACTACTACTTGTTGTGCTTCTTCGCAATGTGCAGAAATAGTTCACAAAGTAATTCTGCTTTTGTGCATAGAATCTTCCAACCATCAGTAGCTTCGACCTTGCTGGCATTGTCCGAAACGAAGTCAATACATTTTGCTTTTTAGTTCACTCACTCGATACATGTCCGCTAGAATGAGAACATTGGCGACTGTTTCGATGGCCAAACTGGAAGTGAGATACTGTTCACACAGGCTCTTCAGAGAATCGAGTTGATACTAAAAGTGATGAAAACAATTAATTAAATAATTATACGGTAAAATGAATAAATCTACCAATTACCTTGTCTGCAACAGTTCCATCGCGTATCGATCCAAATACCAAACCTTTCCCGTGTAAATGTATCATGTCTGTAAGAGTCACTGTTCTGTCTCTTCGCAGTCATGTTCAAACATGGCAGCAAACACTGGTGAACGAGCAGCCAGAATGGTCTTGTGCAATTCCTTTCTGCCGGGACCAACAACCAGAGTGTACTATGAACCCAATGGTACACCAGTTGTAAGCAAATAAAAAAACGTAAAATTATTTGTAAAAGATATATTATTATAGTGAACAATCGCATTACTTCTTCTTAGCCAAATAAAAGAATAATTCACGAAGCAATTTAGCATTATTTTCGAGCGCCTTCCATCCATCGGTAATTTCCACCTGATCGATATTCTGTGAAATGAACTCGATGCACTTGGCCTTCAGGTTGGGGGCTTGATGCAGGTCAGCTAAAATCAATACATTGGCAACTGATTCGCTCGATAGTGTAGAGTGCAAGTAATCTTCACAAATGTCCTTGAGCAAATCGAGTTGGTACTGAAATTGAGTAAATTAAAATTACGAATAATTAATCAAATAATATCCATTTACCTTGTCGGCCGCTTCAAACAGTTCCATTGCGTAACAATCCAACGAGTCAACCTTGCCCGTGTAGATGTAACGAAGCAACACTTCACACGCCTCCTGGTCAATGTCGGTGATGGTCACCTTGTTCAGTCTTTTCTCTTCGCAATCATGTTCAAACATGGCAGCAAACACCGGCGACCGAGCTGCAAGAACATTCTTGTGCACATGTAATTCCTTAGCATTCGTACCCACAAGCAGAGTAGTATCGGTAAGCTTGCCATCACTTAACAGAGATTCAAATGCCTTTGATAAGCAATTCAATTGATTTAAATCTTTCTGCTCAAAAAGAGTGTTTTGCTGTGTTTGGTCAATCAATTGAGCCTACAAATAAAATGAGCCAAATATAACAATAACAACTTTGAACATACCACACAAAGTAGAGTCAACTTGTCATTGCTCAGGTAACCATTCGCCGAGTTCAATAGTTCAGAACGAGTAATAAACTTTGCAATATGATGACCACGCTTTCCATCAAAAGTCCAATTGTACTCTAACAAATGAGTATCATAAATGTAATGTAAATTAATTAAATAACAGCATTCCCCTTACCGCATGTGTAAATCTTTTCACCATTATCGTTGAGTATTGAAACTTGATAATTTATTGTAGAAGAAGAATAAAAAAACAGATAAACAAAAACATTTTCATCTTCAAATGAGGAAATTGTGCGCTTGGGAAATAAACCAAAATAGTACTTGTGACCATTAATTTCAAAGTTTGATTGCTTAAAATTATTCATTTGGCTGATATTTTCAATAACCAAAGTTGTACTCCAAGTTTTGCGTGAAGATGAAAAATCACTAGTAGAAGACATTTTGCTGTATGCGGTGATATAAATAGAAAACAAGATAAAGCAGGAACAAACGTGTTTTGAGCAATATATTCGACAGAAACCTCGTTGAAAACAGTAAATTGTTGCTACGAGAAATAAGTCAAGTTGACTTAGTCAACGATAATAACTTTCAGCAGCAGCATAAAACCAAAACAATATAAAAGTAGAGGAGGCAAGTTCACAAATGTGATACTCACTAATAAACTTTAATAATTTCATATTTTTGATTTGTACAATTGTAATACTAAAATAAAATAGTGCTCATATATTATTAAAATTTGCTTCCAAATAAATGAGTTCAAATCTCCATAAATCGATCAAACAGTGGCTTTGCCTTGTCTGAAATGTCTTGGTACAGTACGAGCAGAAAGTCAGGTCGCTGTTTGAGCATAGTAGTCCAGCCATCAGTTTTGCGGACCTCAACCGAGTACTTGGTGATGTATTTGATGCACTGACGCTTGAGTTGCACTGCATTGTACATGTCGGCTAGCAGTAACATGTTTACCACTGATTTGGTGGTTAAATTCGATATGAGGTACTGCTCAGAGATAGTGCGTAATGGTTCCAATTGGTACTAGAAGAAAATGTGAAATTTGTAAGTAAATTGCCTCAATGACAGCATGAGACATACCTTGTCCGCAGCAATGAACAACTCGGGAGTGTTCTCCCCAATCGATGGCATAAAACCCGTGTAAATGTAGCGCAACACTTGATGGAACACTTCAACCGAAAAGTCTGGAATCACAACACGACCTTCCTGGGCTTCTTTGCTGTTGTGCTTGAACATTGCTGCAAAAACTTCAGATCGAGTAGCTAGAATTGACTTGTGAACGGGAATTTCAGTTGCCGCCTCACCAACCAACAAGGTAAAGTCACTGTACTTGCCACTATCGAGTAGTGACTGATAATCTTGAATAATGTCGAATGATGATGAAGAGACCAAATGTGGTGTTTTCACAATTTGAGGATCACGCATGTTGACAGTGCACTGAATAGTGAGCTTGTTGTTGTCCAAATCAAAGAATTTATTTTCGCGATTCATCAAACGAGTGAACGAAATAAACTTTCGTACATTGAAACTGTGATCAACATTTGCGTTGTAATCCCAATGATATTCTAAGACAACAAAAAGAGTATTAAAATCTAACTGACAAAACACGAGAAAAGCACTTACTTTGAGTATACAATGTAGTTAACGATCGTTCACTAACAATCGAAACTTCGTACTCGAGACAAAGTTGTTCCGCGTTTGAGCTGTGCCACAAATAGACCGAAACATCACTTTGACAGTTGTCGATCATCGGTCGTGGCAATAGAGCGAGCTGAAATTCAATTTCATCACGTTTGCCTGCTGGACAGAAACGAGGTGACCAAATACAGTTCGTGATTAACTGATCAGGATGTAAGTTGGTGATGGGCCACATCATGGAGGCACTTTCGGTCACATTCGAACAATCGACCAAAGAACAGGTGGGGAAAGACATTTTCTGTATTTTGAAACGAATGTGAGGATAATAATAAAAATGTAAAATGATCAAGAAATATAATCAATTTTTTTTGGAGAAAAGTAGAAAGTGACCAACACAACAGACGAGTTGCTTTCGAATAGACAAGTGATGTAGCTTATATATAAAGTAATGATTCAAAGTGAGGGGAGAGCGGGTTATTTGAAACAAATGAAAAGTGCTTTAGATCAATGCTCAATTTTTTGAAATTGCTTTTGAATTGTCATACATTTCAAATGTAATGTACCATTTGAGTGGTACAGACTTTGTGAATTGCGTTCAGCAGCTGACAAACGATTACCTTTGCCAGTCTGTTGTGAATCACAAGTCCTGCTCGTCTGAATTTCAGACTCTGAACGTGCAGACCACAAAACCTTCTTCCAAATCGAAACTATTCCACATCCATCGAGATTTATACAGCAGGATGTCTTCTTCAAATTCTGATTTAGTAGATTTCTTCTCTACTAAACCGACTACATTTACTTGGGTTATTGATGATTTTGTCAACTCTTCAGATCAAACTTCAGATGATATTGACATTCGAATTAGTAAATATCAACATGAATTAGGCGAAATGGAAAATCTTGCATACCAGTTTATTTTGAATTATCGACTTAAACTCTGCTTACATCCAAATCGTGAAAGCGATTATACAGTGTGATCAATAAGTAACCTACCTCTTGGTCGAGAAAATTATGAAAAAACCGAATGTTGCCGATTATTTTTTCGATAGTTGTTTTGAGATGCTTGACCCTTGTAATTAACTATAGTATTGAGTTTCGAATTCCTGGAACATCTACAGGGGTTTTACGGTATATCACAAAATACTAGTTTTGACGTCATCAATATTTTCATGATATCTTGTGATTTATTATTTCTAAAAATTTTCTAAAATTTTGTTTTGGAGAATTAATGCATAATTATCAATAACTATCACTAATATGTTCCAATTGGAACAATTATTTGTAAATAATTATATTTATTTTTCAAATAATTTATTTTTATATATTAATATTTTAGCCTCAAAAATGTTTATTTTTGTGTTTTAAAATTTAGTTTAGAACAAATCTTAATTAAATCTATCATTTTGCAACAAAAATAAAATTTTTAGAAATAATAAATCACAAAATATCATGAAAATATTGATGACGTCAAAACTAGTATTTTGTGATATACCGTATAATAATATGTATGGTTATTAATTTCGGTATTGCTTATTCACCTAATGCTAATTTGTCTGTTCAGTATCGAATTTCGTTGCAAAATGAAAAAGGGGAAAAATGCCACACTCAAGGTTCGTATGAGATCTCAAGATGAATATCTAAATATTTATATTTGTAAAATAATAATTTTGTTTATTTATAGAAGGAAAATGTCATTTTATTGAGAGCTTAAATCAATCTAATGGCATATATCGCATTTTACGTAATTATTTGCTCGATAAAGACAACGGCTTATTGCCTGATGGCAAATTGATTGTACACGTAGAGGTGAGCACATTTGGTTGGTTCATTGATTTGTTGTAATAATTAACCATTTCTAGATGAATGTGATTGACAAAAGTGACTTCTCAACCAATGTGGTCACCAAGGAGAGTCTTTTTGCACTGTCACAGAACTATGAATCACTTTTGAACAGTGCAAAACTGAGCGACGTTGTTCTGGTGGCGGATGAACGTGAATTCAAGGCTCACAAGTCGATTCTCTCGTCACGGTCAGAAGTGTTTGCAGCAATGTTCGAACACGATTTGGAGGAAAGCAAACAGAATCGAGTCCAAATCAGTGACATGTCCGCTGAGGCACTGCAAGATTTGTTGAAGTTCATTTACACGGGCAAAGTTGGTTCACTTGAACGAAATGCGTGCGAACTGTTTGGTGCTGCTGACATGGTAAATGTTGAATCTGTGAAAAAGGGCATTTTAGTAATCGTGACTTTTTCCACAGTACCAAATTGAATCACTGAAATGCCTTACCGAGCAGTACATCGCTTCGACAATTTCGATCAAATCGGTGCCGGACATTATGAAATTTGCTGAACTGTACGAACTTGAGGAACTGAAGAAGCGATGCATCGATTATGTGGCTTATCATGGGGATGAAGTTGAGTATGAGGACTGGCAAGCAATCATCAATGGACGGGAGGAGTTGGCTTTCAAATTGTATAAAATGAACATCAACAAGAAGTGATACTTTTATTGTAAATGAGAATAGTTTCCTAAAATTGTATGTGATTACGCATTTATATTTAACGTTATAATCTGAAATACATTTGAAATATCAAATAATAAACTAAGACTCCTTTTATCAATTGACTGCTATGACAACTATCACTCATAAGACATGATTGATTGATAATGTTTGATTGTTGGTATATACCAGTACAAACGCACACGGATGAGCTCACTTTCCGTTTACGAGTGCCACGAGTACGACTTAAAACATGACAACCGCACAAAAATCCGAATTGCTTGATTTGTTCACAATCAAACCAGCGACTCGTACTTTCGAAGTGGCAATTTTTTAAATCAACCCTTTCTTCTCCATACTTTCATCCTCCAAATAATACTTCATTGAAAATTGGTATTCGAGTACATCCGAATGAAGCAGTAACATATTAGAGAAAGAACCACACCGTTATATCCACTAAAAGAAACATCAGTTTATTATCGCATTTCGCTCATTAATGAAAAGGGAGATATCCAAAACAAATGAAAAGAGATCACTTCAATGTGATTTTACTTATAGCTTTGAAATTCAAAATTTGAATCACAGCCAAGTAACGCGGTTTGTGACTATGATTTGAGCGGTGTGTTACACCGTGCGTTTGTGTTTGCTTTTCATTTGATCGACTCGCTTCAATTGTCAGTTTGAGGGTAAAAGTGCACTTGCTGTTGCGTCTTGTGCTGACAATATATCGATCGATCTATTTTGTGAGGATATTTATTCTTAATAAAACTCAACTAAATTGAAGTGAATTTGAAGTACTCGTGCTCATCATCTTCCACAATTCGTTATTCTTAACAGCAACTAATAAAGTCGGCACTTTTGTTGTTGGTGATCTGTTTAGTTCGCTTTTAAGTTGTGCTTCAAATCTGACATATCCTCAACACTCACTTGTATCGAACCTTCACTTCAGAACTGCCAACTCAAAATGGCTCAGAAGAAAAGTCCCTCTCTCCGCGAAAGCATTTCCACTATTCTGGAGATTGAAAATTTTAGTAAAATTGATTCGGGATATAAAGAAATACGTTTTGCCTCTTCGGATAACGTTTTTATATTTGATTTTGGACTTTTTCCTACAAATCAACTACCATTTTTTACTGATCAAGTCCTAACATATTTATACTTTCCTACAATCCCAAGTGTTGCAAATTTGAAATATAGAGTTTCGATTCTAATTGGAAAAGATGAGAAGGTTTACACTAAAGGTTTGTTTCGGACGAGTTTTGGAATTTACTCTGAATTACATACAAATTTTATATTTCAGAGTACGAGTGGATTCATGAGTCATCTAAAACTAATCATCATATTGGTAATTTCATATTACGTTCTTATCTACTGGAACCAGCAAATGGATTTGTTGTGAACGACAAGTTACGATTGCTTTGTGAGGTATGTTCAATGAATTGTCGGATAAATGATTTTATTTAGTAACAATGATTTTTTACGCACAGGTGGACATTTTAAACACCGAACAGAACACCGAAACTGGCTCTATCTTGAGATCTGACAAGATGTCTCAAGATTTCAATGCTCTACTCGAAAGTGAAAAGCACTCAGATGTGATTTTGACTGTTGGCGAAAAGAACTTTAACGTTCACAAATTGATTCTTTCAACTCGTTCACCCGTGTTTTCAGCCATGTTTGATCATTCCGACACGAAAGAAGCTCAGGAGGGTCGAGTGGAGATCACTGACATGTCGATTGAGGCTTGTGAGCAGATGCTTCGATTCATTTACACTGAACAGGTGGAGCAATTGGATCTGTATGGACTGGAACTGTTGGCTGCAGCTGATAAGGTAAAGTTATTATTTTCTAAGTAAACTAATATATAATCATTATTTACCGACATCAATTGGAATCACTCAAATCATCCTGTGAGAATTACCTCTCATCGAAACTGACCAACGACAATGTTTCCACCCTTCTCCAGTTGGCAAGTCGACATAATGCTGTTGACTTGAAAGCCAAATGCATCGAATACATCAACTCGAAACATGTCACCGAAGTGATGGCCACCGAGGGATGGAAAGCATTGATCAGTGCTGGCGAAATTGATTTGGTCGCTGAAGTACTCAAATATTTGGCTATGAAAACTAATCATTAAATGCTCAGTTCTGTGCTAAACATTAAAATTGTATTCCATTTTAAAATCCAATAAAAGTCTATTTTATTTGTGATAATCGGTGCGCATTGAAACATAGTTTTCTTTGTCCAAATAATTCTCTACATCTTCATACACAGTGAGCTTGAAAAATTCAATTGAGTGCCACAACAAATACGAATTACAGCGGTTAACTTTTTAAGGTACATGTACACAAATAGTCTAGCAGATATATTATTTATATCGTATTTTAACCACTGAATCTATTGACTAATACAAGACGATTTCCCGAACACATCATTGATCAAATAGGTCATTTTCTGGGAAATCGAGTTTGAATTGTCGATTATTTCCTAATTTGTCAATTCGTAAATATTTTCAGTTGCGTATTGGCGCACGGAATGGGCAATCTTACAACCTTTGAAAGTGTCCAAGCGAGAGAGAATCTGAAGATACGTTTAAAGCCCTGAGAAATACATTCAATATTCAAAAGAGACAATACATTTGTAACGTCATCTGTGATAAAGGCTTAATTGTGAGCGTGCCTTTTACTAGTGAGCAGTTTTTAGGGTAAAATGGCTCTTGCCTTTGTGTCTTGTTGTATTGGAATTTAATCGTTTTTTTTGGGAAATCATTTCTTAATGAAACTAAATTGAATGTGAATTTGAGTACATCATCTTCCGCAAGAATTCATTATAACAACAACGCTCAAAACCTATTAAACTTATGTTGCCGTTGATCTGTTTGTTTTAGTTTTTATTTGTGCTTCAAACATAACATTATCATTATCTCAACACTCTCCAACTAGTGACCAAAGTTTTCACTTCAGAACGGCATCAACACAAAATGAGTCACACGAAAAGTTCCTTGGTCCGTGAAACCATTTCCACTATTCTGGAGATTGAGAATTTTGGCGAAAATTTTGAATATTCTGAATATAAAGAAAAACGTTTTCTCTCCTCGGATAATGTTTTTATATTTGATTTTGGACTTTTTCTTAAAAATGATCTATCATTTTTTTATGATCATGTGCTGACATATCTGTACTCCATACCAAACTCTAAATTAAATGCACACGTGAAATATAAGGTTTCGATTATTGGTGTAAATGACTTGAAACTCTACACTAAAGGTATGGGGATCTGTTGAGTGTACTGAAATTACTAATAATTATTGCAAATATATTTGTAATTTCAGAATATGAGTGGATCCATGATCGACAAAAAGCTGGTCAGCATGTGGCTAATTTCATATTACGTTCTTATTTACTGGAACCAGCAAATGGATTTGTGGTGAATGACAAGTTACGATTGCTTTGTGAGGTATGTTGTTGTTGTTCTGTTGGGTAAATGATTCGATTTAGTAACGAGGATTTTTTTTATCCACAGGTGGACATTCTAAACACCCAAACTGACTCTATCCTGAGATCTGACATGATGTCTCAAGATTTCAATGCTCTACTCGAAAGTGAAAAGCACTCAGATGTGATTTTGACTGTTGGCGAAAAGAACTTTAATGTTCACAAATTGATTCTCTCGGCTCGTTCGCCAGTTTTTGCAGCCATGTTTGGTAATTCCGATACGAAAGAAGCACAGGAGGGTCGAGTGGAGATTAGTGACATGTCAGTGGAGGCTTGTGAACAGATGCTTCGTTTCATCTATACCGAACAGGCGTATCACTTGAATCTGTACGGACTGGAACTGTTGGTCGCTGCTGATAAGGTAAATGACTTTGACTTTCTAATAAATAAGCAACTTTTCTTTATCAACATCAAACAGTACCAATTGGAATCACTCAAATCAGCCTGTGAGCATTACCTCTCATCGAAACTGACCGACCACAATGTTTCCACAATTCTTCAGTTGGCAAGTCGACATCAATCTGTTGACTTGAAGGTCAAATGCATCGAATACATCACCTCGAATCGTGTCACTCAAGTGATGGTCACTGAAGGTTGGAAAGCACTGATTGAGGCTGGAGAAGCTGAGTTGGTTGCTGAGATACTCGAAGATTTGGCTTTGAAAATAATAAATAAATAGATGAATGTCCAGTTCTGTACTGTGAACAATTGCTGCATCAAATTAGTGAAATTTGTATTTGTATTTCATTTTTAAATTTTAATCAAATCTGTAAATGTTTCTATTTGTTCTTGTGATTTGTGCCACTGAAACATAGTGTTCTTCTTGTTTGCCATATTTTATCATCACAATAATAACCTTGCTTTTATCAATTTTATTTGTTGATTATCACGATGAAGCACATTTTGTGTCTGATTTATCTAGTCCATTTTTAACATTGCAGTCAATTGATTATTACAATTTGTCTTACCTAATTTTCAACGAGTCTTTTTGTTATTGTCAATAACCAACAGCGATAAGTGAGATAAGTGTACAAATGTTGTCAATTTATTAACAAATTATTGCTAAATAAAAAAATATGATACGCTTGGAAGACGAATGAAGATGTTTCTTCGAGATATTCAAATTGACTAACGCTTAGAAGGGATTTGAGTGATGATAAGTAATATTTGAGCAATGCATTGACGTGCACGATAAAAACACGAGTTGAGCTCTCAACATTCGAGATATAAAGCGATTTGCAATGTCAAATCAATTTTATTTGCCAAAATATATTACTGGTTGACAATTTCGGCGCAAATATTGCCAATTTTGGTAATTTTGTATTTGTAAGTATTTTTTGGTGATTTATTTGTTATAAGTGATTTTGTTCTTTTAGTTATTTTAAACGCAAATTCAGTCATTGGTCCAATCGTGGCATCAATGGACCAACTCCGTTGCCATTGATTGGAAATATGTGGGAATGGGCACTGAAAGGACAGGCAACCGCCGAAATGGAATGGTCCGCAAAGTATGGCAAAGTGTACGGAATGTACATTGGCTCAAAGCCATACTTGAGCCTGATGGACAGTGAACTGATCAAACAGGTGATGGTCAAAGATTTCAATTTGTTTGTCAACAGACTGAAACTGAGAAATTATCACAAAGTTTGGAGTCGAAATATGTTCAATCTCGAGAATGACGATTGGAAGCGGGTGCGCGCCATTACGAGTCCATCCTTTACGACTGGCAAATTGAAAAGTATGACTGCACTGATGAATGTGTGCATTGACAAAATGAACAGTTACCTCGATGGTGTGTGCACCACTGGAGATGGACTGATCAACACTAAAGAAGTGGTCTCTGGTTTCACCATCGACGTCATTGCCGCGACTTCCTTTGCCACCGACACAAATGTCAACGATCGAAGAGCAGCATCGAATCCAGTGGTGGACAATGCAATCAACTTGATGGGTCTCAATGCATTTCGGGTGATTCTGCTCATGCTGACACCAACTAAAATATTGAACTACCTTGAAATACCTCAAAACTTTGCACCAAAACAATTTCGCTTTTTCCACAGTTTGCTATCACAAGTGGTTAGGCAGAGAAAAGAAGAACAGAGTGGAGGAGCTAAACGAAATGACCTTGTGCAGTTGATGGTGGATGCGGCTGTGTCTGATTTGGATTTGAATGAACAAAATTATGATAAATTGACTTCGATTGATGAGGAAGAAGGTTTGTTACATTGTGAACATTGATGAACTAATGCTTAATGCAATTTTACAGATAACCAAATTGAAATCAGCAACAACCAAAAGGATTTGAATGCAAACAAAATAGTGAAAAAATTGACTGACAATGAAATCATTGCTCAGTGCATTTTGTTTTTCGCAGCAGGATTTGAGACAACCGCCAACACAATCGCATATTGTCTGTTTGAACTTGCGAAAGCACCTGAAATTCAAAATCGATTATGTGAGGAAATTGAACAAGCGCTCGCTGGTATGAAGGTGAACTCCACTGAGCACTACGAATCGGTGATGGGTCAAATTCCGTACCTCGATGCGGTGATCAAGGAGACTCTACGCAAATATCCACCTCTGCTTCGAGTGGAACGTTTCGTCAGTGTTGATGGATACAAAATTGCCAGTGTGACCCTGAACAAGTACGATTCAGTGTCTGTGCCAGTGTATGCTGTGCACCACAATGCCGAGTACTATCCCGAACCAGAACACTTCAATCCAGATCGCTTTATGCCCGAGAACAAGCATTTCCTAGTGCCTTACACATACCTTCCATTCGGACATGGTCCACGCAATTGTGTTGGAATGCAATTTGCTTACCAGGAAATGAAACTGCTTCTTGCTCAAATGATTCCTCGATTCAGTTTTAGTCCAACCGTGGACACACCAGACAAGATTCAATTTGCCAATATTAATTTGCTTGGCTATCAACCGTTTCCACTGAAAGTGAACAAACGTTAATATGCTCAATGTTGTTTTGTTTGATTAAATCTTGTAAAACTAGATTAATAAAGAATTACAGAAAACAGCAAGATTTTCTTTCAGCATATTACTAATTTCATATTGCAAAACAATGCATTCTTGGAACGTCAATGTAATTATCTATTGAAAATTGACTCAATATGCTTGCAAATGCTGCAGACGATTGGGCGGCACGCATTCTCGGTGCATTTTTTAAATGATAATCGAAAATTGGCTCAATGTTTACAGATACCTCAGACGATTGACTGTCACGCATTCTTGGTACGTTTTTTAATGATAATGAAAATTGGCTCAATGTTTACAGATACCTCAGACGATTGACTGTCACGCATTCTTGGTACGTTTTTTAATGATAATGAAAATTGGCTCAATGTTTACAGATACCTCAGACGATTGACTGTCACGCATTCTTGGTACGTTTTTTAATGATAATCGAAAATTGGCTCAATGTTTACAGATACCTCAGACGATTGATCTAATAAGATAATCATTTTGCTACAATTAGAAGAAAGGATTTGTAATTTAACGTTTTACACATTTATTGAATAATTACAATGTATAATTAATTTGCAAACTAGATTATAATCGTTTAATTAAAGACTGGCGCGAGCAGTGTCCAACCGAATTTATTGATTCGTGCCACGATCATAGACGATGTTTAGTTCCTGATGCTGTTTGATAGTAACGAATGTTTTACTAATCATGGCCACAATCTCACTCGAGTAGACGTTCCAACAGTTGGTTATCCACCCTAACATAATCTTCAGGATCGCGATTGTCCTCAATGTTGAGTCGTGCCTGGTTTTCTTGAGTTGGAGCAACTTGAAATGCTGTGTGCGAACATGTAGAACTACATTGCTCTTTCTCGCCGACGAATAACGATAATCGAGGTAAGTGCAGGAGAATGGCTTAATTAAACATTAATGTTCAAATTAGTACATTCGTGTCGGAGAAGATTACACTCTTTATCAAACGACCCATTGCATTCAACAAACTTGCAGGTGTGTTTTGGGCTTGGCACAGGTTTGCTTTCTGGCACTGCCTGATTGAGATGAAGACTTTCGTTTACGACCAGTGGAATGTTGATGGTTGCTGTACGCTCTTGAATCCATTCCTCGAGTGAGACATTCTCCGCTGTGGGATCATCAGGAAATTCGACTTAATAAGAAGAAGAAATCGAATCGAAATGACCATCGCAACCAAATTGGTTTCGAACCACTTTTTCACGAACAAGCCCGAATCGTTTATCCACCTGAGCGATGATGTTGTTGCTTCAGTCGTTCATAATCCACTTGAATTCGTTGCTCGAATCGATCCAACAATGAAACAATACGTGTAGTGATGGAAGAACCATTTTGGTGGTGAGAAAGAATCGACAAATAAATTATTTGAAACAATCACGAGGAAAGGCAGACGAATGAGAAAAAAACCCAAAATAAAAGCAAACTAACAGAAATGTTTACAAAGTTGTAATACAAAGGGCGCACTGTCGCCATCTGTTGACAACAACATTAACTAATATTGTTTTTGGTAGAGCAGCCGATTCGATTGAACCGAATTGCACAGACTGTCTTGCTGATTGATTGTGAATTTGTGATTTGCTGTGCTTCTCTTCATTTTCGCTCACTCAAGACAGCAATGGCGCAAGAATCTCACAAATGTGCATCAGTAAACTGTGCTATAATCAAAAGTTATCCATTGCACCATGCGGTGTGGAACAATCAACTAGAAGAACTGCGCGATGCTATTTCAAAATCGGACAATATAGACTCACTCGATTGTCGCTCTCGCACACCTTTGATTTTGGCTGCTATTCTCAAGAATAGGCCAGCTATCGATTTATTGCTTCAATCTGGTGCTAATGCTGCTCGAAAAGACCAATCTGGCTTTACAGGTAAGTTTTGGCACGAGTGAACCTCATAAAGTGATGGCAAATGTGTAATCTCGGTTTATTCCGACAGCCTTTGATTTGGCTTTATCAAACCCGGGAGATATCAGTTCGTTTAGTGCCACTGGATTTCAGTCACTAGTTAAATTGTACAAGTATCAATTAGCTCAGAAGAAGATATTCATTTCTAAACGGTTTTCATTCATTCTCTATTCACTTTCAAAAGTAAGAATCCAAAATTAAAAATTGTATTTAATAAAATAGTAATTAAATCATTTTACAGGTACCCGACTTTTACTATGATCTCAAATTTGAGTACTCTACCATTGGTAAGCATTTTGCGGTTTATAGTCAAATGTTTATTTTGTTATTTGCAGTTCCTTTTATGTCTAGCAATCTGCCTTGTGACACACTGCACGTGTTCAAAAAAGGTTCACTTGTGCGAGTGGATTCAAAAATAAAGGACCTTACGGATGATGGAAAATTTGAGTTCGGTAACGTAAGCTATTTGTTTCGAATTAAAAGTATGTAATATTGATTGAGTTATCGTATAAATAATGAATTTTAATTGTCTATTTGTCTCAGGTGCTGGCTTTGAGATTATTACAATCGATCACGACAAGTTGACTTTCGAAAGTGAAGACTTTTCTTTGGTAGAGCCTGAATTAGTTCTTCGAGAAATTGAACCTTCATCTCAAATAATCGAATCAAAAATCATGAAATTACCCGTGAAGACATATTCTATTCCTACCACTTTGATAAACCTGAAGCCTGCCACCGAAGGTGAGCTCATTATTCACACTTTCACATGCTTATTTTATAATATTTTTATTTTTTAATTAAAGGAACTTTTTTCGTTAATGATAAAATCGAAATTTTTGATGACAAATATGATTGTGGTCAATATACTATTGAAAACTTGAAAGAAATTACCAGCAGACGAGTGAGCAACAGGATGAATCCAATCGCCGAGACAGACTACTTCAACGGTAATCGTGACATACTTCCATTGTTGACACACAAAGACGAGAAAATGTCTGGCGATCTGTGGTTTCCAGTCTCACCTGACCAATTTCCTCTCAAGTCCACTCAAGTCTATCCAGTAATCGAATTAATGGAATTAGTCATTTCAGATTTCAAGAAATTTCTCAAGATTTGTACAATTTTGAAATCTGATTTAGTTCCTGTAAAATTTGTCCTTAAGGTAATTCCGTTGAAAGTGCTTCGTATGAAGATTGAACTGTCGAATATGATGGCACTTGTATCACCTGTACATGGAGTAACCTGCGATGAAGACAGTTCATGTGTCCTTTCTGAATCACTTTTCGACATTCCAAATGGTTACAAAGAAGTTTGATTTTTGGGACAATTTGTACAATATATTTGTTGATTTTCTTTTTTGTCAATAAAATCTATTTTGAATATGATTTATTTTGAAAGTGATGAATTTATTCAATGTGCCATTTTGAATTGTGTAATAATAAAATACTGTTTGATGAATTAGGTTGGGAAAAGTGTTCAGTTTGCCCGAAGAAAATTGGGCAAACTTCTAGAAGTTTAATTCGAAACCGTGTGATTTGTAATTTCATATTTAAATTATTTAAATATATGAAAATTAAATATAATACATCTAAATGAATTATTTGCGGATATTAAGCCCAAAATTAGTTTCGTAAATCAAAACTCGAATTATAGTTTTGTTGATTTGTTCAATGATAAATCGACTCTATCGTTTCCTAAACGATTCGTACAATTGTATCGAATTTAATTTATCAATTTTATTGTATTTATTGACCACAACTCAATTGATGAAAAATAAACTTCTTCAAATGAATCGTAGATAATTTGTAATTAATTATTATTCATTACATGGCACATGGTGAACTCGAATAAACTCGAATCGCTTTTCGCATTTCACATTCAACTTTATCTGAATACAAATTTTTTTGGTTACATTTAGTATTGTGAACATTTTTATCATTATTTTTGTAAACACATTCTTCTAAACATTCAACAATGGCTGTATCAAATTAAGTGGTCATTATGAACATTGCTGCTGAACATGAGTTTGGGGATTTATGTTTGACTCTCCGAGTTTAGATGGAACGAAGAAACGATAATGTTGTCTTGTGTTAAGTTGTTAAGTTTTGTCTTAAATTAAGTAAAACTAGATTAAATGCAGCCGTAAACAATCTAATTTATTGTCAGTATATTACTAATTCCATATCAAGCATTCGAACATGTGCATTGCAAAACAATGTTTGAGCCAAATGATTCGACATGTTTTAATCACAATTTCACATTACACACAAAGATTCAATGTCAAGAATGAGTTTGTGGAAGAAGTTCTCTTTTGAATAAAAATTTTGAATCGTTTTGATTTAAAAAATTCTGTTTTGTCTGACTGATTGAATGCAAATTAATATAACGAAAATTGGCACGATACTAGAGACGATTGGGCGTCACCAGTTCTAGGTATGTCAATGTATTAATAATTTAAAATTGGTTCAATGTTTACAGATACCTCAGACGATTGACTGTCCCGCATTCTTGGTACGTTTTTAATGATAATCGAAAATTGGTTCAATGTTTACAGATACCTCAGACGATTGACTGTCCCGCATTCTTGGTACGTTTTTAATGATAATCGAAAATTGGTTCAATGTTTACAGATACCTCAGACGATTGACTGTCCCGCATTCTTGGTACGTTTTTTAATGATAATCGAAAATTGGCTCAATGTTTACAGATACCTCAGACGATTGACTGTCCCGCATTCTTGGTACGTTTTTTAATGATAATCGAAAATTGGCTCAATGTTTACAGATACCTCAGACGATTGACTGTCCCGCATTCTTGGTACGTTTTTAATGATAATCGAAAATTGGTTCAATGTTTACAGATACCTCAGACGATTGACTGTCCCGCATTCTTGGTACGTTTTTAATGATAATCGAAAATTGGTTCAATGTTTACAGATACCTCAGACGATTGACTGTCACGCATTCTTGGTACGTTTTTTAATGATAATCGAAAATTGGCTCAATGTTTACAGATACCTCAGACGATTGACTGTCCCGCATTCTTGGTACGTTTTTTAATGATAATCGAAAATTGGCTCAATGTTTACAGATACCTCAGACGATTGACTGTCACGCATTCTTGGTACGTTTTTAATGATAATCGAAAATTGGTTCAATGTTTACAGATACCTCAGACGATTGACTGTCCCGCATTCTTGGTACGTTTTTTTAATGATAATCGAAAATTGGCTCAATGTTTACAGATACCTCAGACGATTGACTGTCACGCATTCTTGGTACGTTTTTTAATGATAATCGAAAATTGGCTCAATGTTTACAGATACCTCAGACGATTGACTGTCCCGCATTCTTGGTACGTTTTTTAATGATAATCGAAAATTGGCTCAATGTTTACAGATACCTCAGACGATTGACTGTCACGCATTCTTGGTACGTTTTTAATGATAATCGAAAATTGGTTCAATGTTTACAGATACCTCAGACGATTGACTGTCCCGCATTCTTGGTACGTTTTTAATGATAATCGAAAATTGGTTCAATGTTTACAGATACCTCAGACGATTGACTGTCCCGCATTCTTGGTACGTTTTTAATGAAAAACGAAAATTGGTTCAATGTTTACAGATACCTCAGACGATTGACTGTCCCGCATTCTTGGTACGTTTTTTAATGATAATCGAAAATTGGTTCAATGTTTACAGATACCTCAGACGATTGACTGTCCCGCATTCTTGGTACGTTTTTTAATGATAATCGAAAATTGGTTCAATGTTTACAGATACCTCAGACGATTGACTGTCCCGCATTCTTGGTACGTTTTTTAATGATAATCGAAAATTGGTTCAATGTTTACAGATACCTCAGACGATTGACTGTCACGGGTTCTCGGTACATTTCCATATAATTTTTTACTAAATTTATACTGTACGCTCAAACTGTTGAAAAACAATTCTTAAAACAGTGAAAACCAAACACCCGAAAGCATCATTCGAGCTGTACTGTTGAATGACATCACCAACTGCACATTAATGTTCCTCCAAAGTGACTCCCACAAAAGGATGGAAAAGAATGGCAAAACAACAAGTCGAGTACTCATTGAATTGTACGAGGATATTATGGCCGAGTTTGAGAAAATAATGATAGCTTTAATGTTTTATTATGATCATTCAATAATAATAATAATGTAATCATATTTGTTTATCAGGCAGAATACTAAATAAATCGCGTTCTGGCAGAGAGCCAACCAAATAGCCGCCGTTATAGAGATGAGATGGCGCTAGCAGCAAACGCGCCACTCGCCTTTGCAGCTGCTGCTGATGTTGCTGTTGCACACACATTCTTCATGATATGTTGAATGTAAGAACCAAGATCGGCGTTCAACTGATCAACAGTTGGAGTTTTCTTTGGTGTCACTTTCTTCGGTGGTTGGCTAAGAATATTTGCGTGGCTTGATCTAACAGTTTTCTTGGATGCATTGGTTTGTTTAGAACGAGCATTTGCATGCTTGAAAGCTGGGTTTGTTGAACGCCTGTTGTGCCATGCTTCCCAATCTGTGTGCAATGTTGGTCTTGAGTGGAGTAGTGATCAGTGGTTGAATGTTCAATGGACGACCATCGAGTGGCACTTGATTGTACTTGTGCACTGCTCGATTCGAATCTGACAATTTCATGAAGACCACTTCGGCTTTGCACAGTGATCGGCCAGTTGAGTCGTAATGAACGGACGATGATTTGAGTGGTCCACATTCGGATTTGATTAACTTTTCTATTATATTACCTTTACTGTCATTCATATCATTATCCAACGCATCCAACAAACTTGCAGGTGTGTTTTCGGTTTGGCACATGTTTACGTTTCTTCTTGTCACTGCCAGATAGAGACATTCATTTACGGCCAGTGGATGTCGATGGTTGCTGTAACTGAGTTACAGCTGTACGTTCTTGAATCCATTCCTCATCAGACAGTTCGAGCTTGAGCAGAACGAGTCAGACCCCACAACAAAATTGGTTTCAAAATTGGGCTACATTTTCACAAACAAGTCCGAATCGTTCATCCACCTGGGACTCAGGCTGAGCGATGAGTTGACGTTTCAATCGCTCACAATCCACTTGCATTCGTTGCTCGAATCGATCCAGGAATGAAACAAAACGTGTGGCGAAGAATCGCCAAATAAATTATATTGAAATAATCACGAGAAAAGGCAAACGAGCGAGAAACAGCTAACAGAAAAATTTTCTGAGAAAATGTTTACAAAGTGCACACTGTCGCCATCTTTTGTCAACAGTATTGACTAGTAATGTAATAATAAAGTAGTCGATTCGGTTGAGCCGAACATAGACTGCCTGGCTGATTGATCTCAACGAACGTGATTCAATTTGCCTCTCTTCAAGTGTACTTTTCTCTTTCTCGCTATCCCAAGTCCCAAAGAGAGCAATGGCCCAAGATTTGCACAACTGCTCATCATTGAATTGTAATATAATGAAGACCTATCCATTACATCATGCAGTCTGGAACAGCAATCTAACCGAGCTGCGAAATGCTATTTCCAAGTCGGACAACATAGATTCACTCGATTGCCGTGGGCGAACTCCGTTGCTGTTGGCCGTTATTCTCAAGAACAGTTCAGCTATTGATTTATTACTGCAATCCGGTGCTAATGCAACTCGAAAAGACAATTCTGGATTTACTTGTAAGTGTTAGCATGAGTGAACCTCATAAAGTGATGGCAAATGTGTAATCTCGATTTATTCCTACAGCTTTTGATTTGGCGTTATCTAATCCTGGCGATGTGAGCTCGTTTAGTGCAACTGGATTTCAGTTGTTAGACAAATTGCACAAATACCAAACCGCACAAAGGAAAATATTTATTTCTAAACGTTTTGCATACTTGCTCTCTTCTCTTTCAAAAGTAAGAATCCAAAATTAATAATTGTATTAACAAAATAATAATTAAACTATTTTACAGGTACCAGATTTTTATTACGACATTCAATTTGAATACTCAACTATTGGTAAGCCTTTTGCGGTTTGTGGTCAAATGTTTATTTGGTTATTTGCAGTGCCATTTATGTCGAGTACATTTCCGAGTGACACTTTGCATGTGTTCAAGAGAGGGTCTAATGTTCGAATCGATTCACGAATTGCTGACATTTCGGATGATGGAAAATTTGTTTACGGTAATGTAACTTATCTTTTCCGTATTAAAAGTAAGTAATATTGATTGAGTTATTGTATAGATAATGAATTTTAATTATATATTGTTCTCAGACGCTGGATTTGAGCTAATCACAATCGATCACAACAAATCGAGTTTTGAAAATGAAGACTATTCGTTGGTCGATCTTAAAAGCGTTTTGTCACTGACCGAATGTTCTTCTCAGACTATTGAGAGAAATTTAAAGAAGTTGCCAGTAAAGATAACTTCAATTCCCACTAGCTTAATTACCCTGAAGGCTGCAACTGAAGGCGAGCACATTATTCACCCTTGCACATGTTTATTTTATTTTATTTTCATTTTTAATTATATAGGACATTTTTTCGTTACGGATAAAATCGAACAATTCGATGGCAAATATGATTGTGCACAATATTTGATTGAAAATTTGAAGGAAATTTCAAGCAGGCGAGTGAGCAACAAGAAGAATCGAATCACCGAGACTGACTACTTCAACGGCAACGGTGACCTACTGTCAATGTTGACCCACAAAGATGACATTATGTCCGCTGATGTTTGGTTTCCAGTCTCACCAAACCAGTTTCCTCTCAAATCAACTCAACTTTATCCTATAATTGAGTTAATGGAACTAGTTATTTCAGATTTCAAGAAATATCTAGAGATTTGTACATGTTTTAAAGCTGAGTTAGTTCCAGTAAAATTTGTCCTGAAGATGATTCCGTTGAAAGTACTCCGAATGAAGATTGAGTTGTCCAATTTGATGGCATTAGTATCACCTGTCCCTGGAGTGACCAGCGATGATGATGGTTCATGTATTCTAACCAAAACACTGTTCGACATTCCCAATGGTTATAATGAAGCTTGATTATTGTGAAGATTTGTACAGTTGATTTGTTTGTTTTCATTTTTTTGTTAATAAAATATAATCTAATTTGAAAGTTATGAATTAATTCAATGGGCTATTTTGAATTGTGTAGTACTGTTTGATGATTTACATTAGGAAAAGTGTTTATATATGAAAATTAAATTTAAATTAAATACAAAAATCAAAATGAATTATCTGCTGACATTCAACCCAAAATTAATTTCGTAAATCAAAGGTGGAATTAGTTATGTTGTGTGAGTATTTATTTTAGTATTTGTTTAAGGTGGTCTATTTCGTTGTTGCCATTCAATTGAGCCATACAACATGTTTCCTGACAGTCGTTTGGCTCAATTCCAACACACACAAAAATATTATGCAAAAATCGATAATTGTTTTGTTGGAATTGAGCCGAACAATTTCTTTTTATTTAATTTCTTAAATGATTATCATTGATATATGCAAGTTATTATATGCAAGTTATTATCGTTTAATTGTTAAATTTAGATTGGCTCGGTATTGTCAACTAATTTGTCTTTGTCATCTCTGTTTTCTCATAATGAAATTTATTGTGAATTGATCAAACTGCATCAGTTGTATCTTGCAATTTGATCATGATCAAATATCGATTAAACTCGACACAACATGACTACCCGAATGTGATTTACATTCGCCAGTTCCGCGAGATTGACGCATTCAACCGATTTGGAAATTTCCACTGGTGCACCTTTATCGGATGAATTGTAATTATAATTGCGATTTGAAGCAAATAATTTGCAGATTGCAAAATGGCATGTACGTACTTTATGACCAGGAGTTTTGGACTAGTAATTTCAATGTGAAATTAACTGTCCTCCAGCAAGTTGCCGTCTGCATTGCAGACTCTGCAATCTTTTATTTTGAATGTAAAAGTTAATTTGCATTTTATTATTGACTTTTTTTTATCGGAGATTATTTGTTAACGAAACTTGACTAAATTGAATTTGAATTGTTCGTGCTCATCGTCTTCCCCAAGAATTAATTATAACGAGAAATCTCAAAGTATGTACAAATTGTACAACCTTGTTGTTGTAGGACCAATTTTGTTTTTCTTGCAGTTTTGAGTCGTGTTTCAAATCTAACTCAACACACTCACCAACTTGTGACCAACATTCACTTCCGAACTAATAACTAAATAGAATGGCACAGAAGACAAGTCCCTCGGCCCGTGAAACCGTTACCGCAATTCTGGAGATTGAAAATTATAGTACAATTAATTTTGTATTCAAAGAAACGCGTTTCACTTCTACTGATAAGAAGTTTGATTTTGGCTTTGGTCTATTTCCCAAAAATGAATTATCATTTGTTTCACATCAAGTGCTAACATATTTGTACTTTTACAAATGTCCAAGTGGCACCAATTTGAGATATACAATTTCGATTCTAATTGACGTGAAAAGTTACACTAAAGGTTTGTTTCGGATCAAAGTTTTTTGACAAATTAAATAAATAAATTTTATATTTTTAGAATACTATTGGACTTTTGACTCATCCGAAAATATTACTCAGCATATTTCTAATTTCATATTACGTTCTTATTTACTGGAACCATCAAATGGATTTGTTGTGGACGACAAGCTACGATTGCTTTGTGAGGTATGGCCAATGAATGTTGGAGAAATGTGTTTAATAACGAGGGTTTTTATTCACAGGTGGACATTTTGAATACCGAAACTGACTCGCAAATGTCTCAGATGTCTCAAGATTTCGGTACTCTACTCGAAAGTGAAAAGCACTCAGATGTGATTCTGACTGTTGGCGAAAAGAACTTTAACTTTCACAATTTGATTCTTTCAGCTCGTTCGCCCGTGTTTGCAGCAATGTTTGATCATTCCGAAACGAAAGAAGCTCAGGAAGGTCGAGTGGAGATTAGTGACATGTCGATTGAGGCTTGTGAGCAATTGATTCGATTCATTTACACCGAACAAGTGGATCACTTGGATCTGTATGGACTGGAACTGTTGGCTGCAGCTGATAAGGTAAAGTTATGACTTTTATGCCTAATATATTCATTCTCTATCTACATCAAACAGTACCAATTGGAATCACTCGAATCAGTCTGTGAGCAGTATCTCTCATCGACCCTGGACAATGATAATGTTTCCACCATTCTCCAATTGGCAAGTCGTCTATAATGCTCTTAACTTGAAAGTGAAATGCATCGATTACATCACCTCGAATCATGTCACCGAAGTGATGGACACTGATGGATGGAGTGCACTGATTGAGGCTGGAGAAATTGATTTGGTTGCTGAATTACTCAAAGATTTGGCGTTGAAAACTAATCGATAGGACATTCATCAGAATTATTATTGAACCAGAACAACTTTATTTAATTTGTAATTGTATTTCATTTTATTATATCAATAAATCTTTAACGATTTGACTTTATCGCCAACTTGTGCAACAATTCATCGAGCAATTCCGGTTTGGTCGCAATCGTCTTCCATTGGACAGTTTGCATCACTTTGGTCATATGATCCGTGATGTAGTCCACACAAGTTGCCTTCAACTGAGCAGCACTGTACATGTCCGACAGTAGTAGAATGTTTGCTGCTGATTCGGCGTCAAGTTTAGATCCAAGATATTCTTCACAGGACGATTTGAGACAGTCCATTTGGTACTAACAAAAGTTTTAGATAAGATCAGAATAATAATAACAATAACAAATGAACATTACCTTATCACCCACAGCCAACAACTCAAAAACGTATTGGTCCTTCTGGGACACAACAATTCCCGTGTAAAGATACCGAAGAAACAGTTCAAAAACCTCCACTGGAACGTCGGGAATTTCAACTCGATTTTCGAGTGATTCCAGTGTTTGCGAGTGTTGAAACATTGTGGCGAAAACTGGTGATCTTGCTGCGAGAATTGCTTTGTGAACACGAAATTCACTACCACGCACAAATAGAACTACATCTGAGTGGTGGCCACTTTCCATTAGACACTGGAAATCTTCGGTTATTTTGTTGTTTGCTTTTGGAAGGGTGAAAGTTGTGGATTCGGTGTGAGGTGTGACCGGATTTTGTTTATCAATCACTTCTAACTCGAAATAGACAGTCAACATTCCATCACGAACAAAACCATTTGCTGCATCGAGCAATTTGGCACGTGGTATGAATTTGCCAATACCTTGACCACTCAACTCGCTATAATTCCAGTAATACTCTACGAATTAAACAAATCAATTTGCGTTAATCATACCTTTTATACCATCTAACAAAGTACATACCTTGAGAATATCCCTTCCCGCCACTTTCATCAAGAATCGACACCTCGAACCTCACCGAAATGTGCACCGCCTTATCGTGACACCACAGAAAAGCCATCACATTTCCATCATTCTCAAAGCCCGGTATGACAACTTTGGGAAAGAGTCCCACTTGAAATTTAGCTCGTTCATTTAGTGAACATTCCGTACTCTGAAAGTAGATTCGGCTGGAGAAATTTTCAATCACTAGAGTGGCGGTAGTTTTTCTTCGATTCAAATTATTCATCACAAAAGTGGGTTTATTCGTATTATTAACAGTAGATGTATTTGGCGATTCGCGACTTTGGATTGAATTCATTATTTTTGTTCAATTGATGTTCATAACAAAAGAAAAATAATGAAATTCCACTTTAAAATCAGTCAACACACGATTGCAATTGTGTGTGCGTTTGTTTATGTTATGAAATGCGGAAAATGTTTATAAATATCTTACTGTTATTGTTAGACGCACAAAGACAGTAATGGATTGTATGCACGAGTAGCAGTGGCAATGGATTTAGTTGATGCGCCCCCAACATCAATAACTTCGATCTATTTTTGGTGATATTAAACATGTGTGCGGAAATTTTCAAAACTGAAATATTTTCCTGGATTTGTTTGAATAATTATTCGGTTAGTTTGTTTTTTGACCGTAAGATGGCAGCACAATTCATATAAACTGTTGACAGTCAACAAGTTGACTGTTTGACATATTATTTTTTCGCCTGACAGCTGTTGCCTCAACTGTTGGCCCAAACAAAGTTTGTGGCAATCAAAACATTCCTTCTGTTTTATCCAAAATGTCATCAATTTCCACAGATTCCAGCACGACAACCACCATTACGAATACAAATGGGTGGTGGACAAATTCAGCACTCGTGATCAACTACGATCGCCGCATATTTCGTTAAATTATGATTCAACAAGTGTTTGTTTGAATGCACACTTGCAAAACCCCTCAGAATTATACAGGTTTATTTGCAAATCGTGAATTTGTTTGCCAACAAATTCAAATTTAAGTCTTTGATTTAATTTTTTAAAAGAAAATGGCCAAAAATTCAATACATTAGGTATGTCCGGAATACTTTCTCTTTTATTTGTAATTTGAATTTATATTTTTAGAAAACGAAACACGTCAAAGATGGAAAATTAATGTAAACATTTCAAAACAGCATCCACCGAGATTATCTGATGAATCCAGAAAATGGATTACTGATTGATGACAAGATTACGATCTATTGTGAGGTATTTTTTTTAAATTTGTTAAATAAATGAGAAATGAATTCCTAACCGTTATTATTCATAGATCTGAGGACTTTGAATCATTGTTTCAAAGTGGCAAATCATCGGACGTGACTTTGTTGGTTGGAGGTGGCGATTTTGGTGAAACAAAAGAATTTCAATCACACAAATTTATTTTGTCCACCAGATCGAAAGTTTTCGCAGCCATGTTTGATCATTCGGACACAAAAGAAGCTCAGGAAGGTCGAGTGCTCATTGCGGACCTTGGTGCAGATGTGTTTGGCCACTTTCTTCGTTACATCTACACAGGCAAGATTGAACTGTTGGGCGAGTTTGGGCTCGATTTGTTAGCTGTGGCTGATAAGGTGAGTTTAATTAAAACTCAATAAAGAATAACAATATTTTTGTTTTATTTGTCAGTACCAAGTAGAATGTCTAAAGCAGATCTGTGCCGAATATCTCCAATCGAATCTAACCAATTCAACAGTAATCAACATGTTGTGCACTCTACTGGTGGCAGACTTGCATCAAGCTACTGAACTTTCCTAAATGAAAATATATAGCAATTACTATATAACAAAAGTAACTATTGTTTGCAAAAGCACATTTTGTATTCAATCTCGAATCAGCGCCATCGATTTGAATCGAACCATTCGGTGGCAGCCAGTGGCAGCATATGAGCGCTTATATTAGGTGCAAATAGCCGATTTGCGTTTTAGAAATTCTGTCGCAACCGCCGCCGATTCTATCACAACGACTTGGTCTTTCTACTTGTCTGTTTCTACTTTTGATTTGTCGTCTTCAGCTCGTAGCTCAACTTTGAGCGAACCATTTCATCATTTGCTTTTCCCCATTCCTGACATGAAAACTGTCTATCGCAACAGGATGGCCCGTGTCAACAACAAGTCCCAAGACAATGAGGAAGATCTGGTCGGTCGTATGGCCAATCTCGAGTCGATTATTGACAAACTATTTGCGACACCAAATTCTGCTTTTATTTTGTATAAGAAAATCTCCCAGCTCGAGGACATGTGTGCCGAATTTCCCGAAAGCAGTTCTAAAACTGCAGATCAATGGCGGGACAAGGTGGTCGACTTTTGGCAACGTTTTTCTATTTGTGGTGCTCGCATTTTGGCGGCTTCAGTTGGATCCGATTCGGGCGCCATTTCTATTTCTAATAAGAAACCACAATCACAATCTTTGAAGTCGATTGCTGCCGCTATTTTGAAGAGTCCCATTCCGAAGAGCTCTATTTCAAATAGTCCCATTCCGAAGAGTACTATTTCTAAAAGTCCCATTCTGAAGAGTACTATCTCAAATAGTCCCATTCCGAAGAGTCCCATTCCGAAGAGTACTATCTCAAATAGTCCCATTCCGAAGGGTTCTATTTCGAAGAGTCCCGTGCCAACGAGTTCTATTTCTAAAAGTCCCATTCAGAAGAGCCCTATTCCGAATAGTCTCATTTTGAAGAGCCCCATTTCGAAAACAGCTCCGAGCTCACCGATGTCGTCATCGAAACCGGCCTTTCTTGGCAGCCCTAAGCCTGTCCTGTTGCAGGCTCCTCCTCCGAGTTGGCCTTTGGTTCCTTTTGCCAATTATGGCTATAATCCTTCTTTTTCAGCTCCGAATACTCCTGAGGCGAGATATGGCCGCCGTCCACCACCGGAGGGTTACGCAAAGAACGCCCTCCTTTATCAGTTGGAGAAGACATTTGGCCAGATGGGCGATATTCAAAGTGGATCCGACGTGGATGCTGTCAAGTTTTTACTAGTCGAAGTGGCCAAAGCACAGCAACAAATGTCCAACTACAATTCCGACAATCGACTTCAGACCGATGTGTTCAGTTTGGCATATCGCAAGCTTCCCCTGAAGATGCGCGAACAATTCCTCGCCATTTACGGCGATAGTCCGTCTGGCATCAATGTAAATAATCTTATTTCGTTCCTTCAGGCTGAGATTGTAGCTCAGCATACCAAGACTGTATGGCTGATGTCGATGGCGGCCAAGCAGGCTCCGACTATTCACTCGACTTTGAAGAAAGGTTCTACTCCATTTAGCCGTATGACCCTTTCCACTGGCAATGGCAGTATCTACTGCAAATACTGCAAGACCGTGGGTCATGTGTCTTCGAGCTGTCCCACCATTAAGAAGCTGCTGTGCTTCAACTGCTACCAGTACGGACACACCAAGAAGCAATGCACCTACGCGCCATTCGTTTGAGTCATCAACTTGGCCTCCACTAGTTTACTATATTTACTTTTATATTCACTATCTATTCTATTACTTTTCATTTTAGATATATTCAATCTATTACATTCATTAGCTATTACATTTACAATTTAGTACATTACATTCGGCTATGTTCACATTCTACATATTAATGTCGTTATACCACTGTTATGGTCGTTTCATATTTCATTTACAATATCTATTATGTATGTTCTATTTTAAATTACATCATGAGGTGTGTCTGCTTTGTATATACGAATGAATAATAATAAATGTGGTGTGTGCTTGGTGACTAATTCTCTTGTTTTATTGTTCTTTTGTAATTACAACATTTTTCTGTGAACGATTAATTGTGAACATGGCGATTCTTTCTGTAGAAATAGAAGTTCTATTTGAACATTGAAAGTGCACTTCAATAATGGTCAAAATAGTCGCTCAAATAGCAAAATGGAGCGGATATCTTCTTTGTTTTAACAAAATGACTTTGTTGCTAAATTGTAGTATTTTGTCTTTTGCGTATTTTGTTTGTAAATATATTTTCCCGTAAGAATTTATTATTGTTTCCCAATTTTGATATTCTAATTAATAAATAATTGGGTTTGATTATTAATGACGTTTAATTAACGTTGGACGCGTCATAATCCCGTTTGCTATCCATTGTCCACACTTCAATGACAACAACATTGATCCTTTGTGTAAGATGTGTAGATAAAATAATAATTATAATTAAACATTAACTTGTCATGATAAGTCTGAGTTTGGATTGTAATTGAGGATTTGAGAATGCATCATAAATCATGACAAATGTCATACATTGATGATATCATGAACATATGATGTATTGCAATATTATAACCACATTCGACGTTTATGTTTCTTGTGGAATACATTTGCAAATTGAGCCGCATTTTGAAAAATACTTAACAAATTGAAATTACTTTGCGCAACCAAATCATGAAGCGAATCTTTAAACAAAGTCGTTTAATTTCATCTCGGCCCAAACCGTCTCATTCGATCCTTTCTGAGGAACTGGAAATTCTCCTACCTCAACCTGACTCAAGCTCTAGTGACGATTTGAGTCAAGTGTCTGTCGATTTGCACTCAATGCTCGAAAGTGGACAATTCTCGGATTGTGTTTTGGTGCTGGACAAGAGTGAGTTTCGTGCTCACAAAGTGATTCTCGCTGCTCGGTCACCAGTTTTCCGTGCCATGTTTGAGCACGATTGTGAGGAGAAGAGACTCAATCGAGTGCAGATCCATGATGTGCAATTGGAGGTGTTCAAGGAGTTGTTGAGTTATATCTATTCAGGTAAAGTGAACAATCTCGATAAGTTTGCGGGAGAAATGTTGGAGGCGGCTGATAAGGTTTGAAAGATCATTTTGTTTTGTCATCATTTAACAACACATTTCCTTACCTCTCACAGTACCAAATGGATTGTCTCAAGCAAATCTGTGAGCAGTACATCAACTCTCATCTGAACAACGAGTCAGTGGCAAACATTTTCATCCTTTCCGATATGCTCAATTTGGTGGAGTTGAAGGAGAAATGCATCACACACATTGGCAGTAATGCGAATCGAGTTATGGCCACTGAGGGCTGGAAACGAATGGTCGAGTCGAGACCTGACTTGCTTGCACCGCTATTTGCCGAATTAGCTTCAAAAGCGTGTCAAATGGGAAATTAACGTTCGGACGATTATTATGAAATTAATTTTATTGAAAATGATGTTTAGAATGTTGAACAAATGAATTTACAATAAATTTACATTGTATCTGACAACAGCTTTGAAATTGCTTTCAGTCAGAGTCAATGTACATTGTACAATGTTTTTTACACTAATCTCACTATCTAATCTACAGTACAGAAACAGTAATCTAAGATTAATTAATTACTAATTAGTAATCTCACAGCCATTAGTCTTATCATAATACATGACTTGAATTTGAGTCAGTTTTCAACCTGGATGAGTCAAAATTACCGATAAATTCGACTAACAAAGCCAACAAATGTTCACTCGTGTTGTAATCGTGCACCGAACAGTACGTTTGTTGATTGTTCTTTGACACCAAATTCGTCTTCTCCTCGTCAACCTACAATGCACATCAACAGTCTTCCCTCTCTGGTATTTCGTCTCATCTTCTCTCGACTGTCCCTTCACGATCAACTTCTAGCGGGACGTGTTTGTTGGCTATGGAAAGAGTATCAACGAGACATTACCAGAAAAATTCAATCGATTACTCTTCTTCTTGGTGTCGAGACTTGTGATTGCTCTGAACTTTCAAACTTCTGTAACGGTCGGCAGCAACCTCTGGATCTGATTGTGTTTTCACCCTTCACACTGCTTCATTGTAGTGAACTTTTGAACGATAAAGGTGATGGTCCTCTTTTGGAAATTCAACCAAAATCTAGTCTACTAAGTCTCCCTAATCTCCACACGTCCACCGTCAGCCAACTTGAGGAATCACTGGCCAATGTGCACACTCTCAACATAGCCATCAATGGCATTCATAGTAACGTCATCGATGAAGTGATTCGCTTGCTCAACCAATGGAAGAACAAATTGGTCACTCTCAAATTGTGGTGCGACTTTTCGGATGTAGATTTGGAAAGTAATCGAAATTATGGTTACATTCCAGAATCGATCACAATGCAGAACGTACTGGTGAAGCTGTTTGAATCGCTCAAATCACTGTCCACACTCGATCATTTCACACTCGACTTTAACCATCATTTCTACAATCATGAAATTCCTGATTACGATTTCTCCATTCTGTCGCGTTTAAGTGAATTCAATTTTCGATCTCTAAATTACTTGATCGAACTTCCAATGTATGAGTGGCTGAAGCAGTGTGACAATGACACTCGATTACAGCGAATTGGACTTGACTTCTTAATTGACTACACCGACGATGTGGTGACTTTACCTTTGGCTCGTAAAATCACCGTTGTTCCACGATTTTACTTTGTTGAATTATTAAAAGTAATCAAACTACCGAATGCGTGTCCTTGGTTGACCACCCTAAGAATTGATAATTTTAAACTTGGTGATATGGTTAAACTAATCAACATGTTTGCTTCATTGAAGCACTTGATCCATTTGGAACTGCACTTTGATGACTTTGAGTTAGATGACTTTGATCGTGCTCCATTGTACCAAATTGGCCAACTATCCTCAGTGAAACTATTAACATTGAGCTGTGATTTACATTCAGAATTGGATTTTCCTCACTGGGGCTGGATTTTTCCGAATGTTCAAATACTGCAACTGGAGCACAACTGCTTTCAGAAATGGGGCAATTCTCTTTTCCGATGCTATTCCCCGAATTTGAGCAAACAAGAACAATTGACCACTGAGTCACTGGATCAGTTGGTCAGTGGTGTACGTAATCTGTTGGGCACCTTCAAGCGAATGCCCAAATTACGTCGAATCTATCTCAATGACTACGAGAAGAAATACCAGAAGAATTATGTTTTGGCAAAGTTGAACTTTATCCTTTGAATTATGTCGTATTTTGTTTATGATTATTCTTAATTAAATAAAGTTTATTTCCGTTTGTTCAATAAATTATAATGCACAGGTTTAATCAGATAACAAATGACACAAAATCACACACGTCCGACAAATATAAAAATTCATTCAAATAATAATATAAAGTGTAAAACAATTTGGTAAAATCATAATAAAATCAGTAGAAATTAAACAATAAAGCAATCGATTATTTCGATTGTTCACTAGCAGAAGATGTCTTTGAGGAGTGTAACTTTGAGAGAACCTCATCGAGAATGGCCATAAATTGGTCAGAGCCACCTTGAGCTGGCTGACCATTCACGAAAGTGACCGCTAATTTCGGTGGTCTAGCAATGGTAGATGATCGAATCGCAACAGGAGTCTTCACTTCTGAGTCCGAATCCAAATTAATAGTTTCTGTGGTAGCATCCTTCATCTCATCCTTTTCCTCTTCATCCGAGTCCAGACAAATCATTTCGGGAACAAACCGAACCAAAGCCAGTGGTTCAACTTTTGGCATTTGATCTTCAAGTTTAACAACATTCAACATTCGTCCATCCGAATCCATAACACGAGAATGACATTTCGATGATGATAAAACTTGTGGTTTGTCCGTTTCGGAATCGCCACTCAATGCTGCTTCCTCATCAGTCTCTTTAACTACAGTTTCATTCTTCACTGAAGCAACCTTTAGATTGTTCTTGAAGTTCTTCTTTGGTGTTGTTTGTTGTTGTTTCTCCATTCGATTCCGTATTGTCTTTAGAGCCTTCTAATAGTAAAAATTAGTTTAAAAGGTAGGTAAAAGCACTCCAAGCATCAACCTACCATTGATCCCGAAGTTGCCGCAGTACCACTTGCATTGACACTCGTCGGACCATCGTGGAACTTCCAACCCTCCTCCTTCTGTTGCCTCAGAAACTCCTCCCACGCCTTCTCACGATCTTCATTGCTCAAGTCTTCCTCAGGTCTATTCTCCAGCAAGGAATCGTGTTCGTGGTAGCTCGTAATCAATTGTCGATGAGTGTGCAACAGCCTGGACAACATTCGATCCTTGCCTGGAACAGGCAACACGTCGTTCACCTTACTCTCATCCACCAAGTCGTACAGTTCGCGTATGTCTGTCTTGGTGTAGTATCGTTCAATCTGACATTCGTCCAGCACTCGCAGTGCATTCGACTGCTTCGTTATTTGTCGTTTGTAGATCTTGGACTCCATTGTGCCAGCAGCCGCGAATCGATACACAAACACGTGCTTCTTCTGACCGTATCGGAAAATGCGATACACTGCCTGCACATCGTGGGCAGGATTCCAACAGGTGTCAAAGATAATGGCTCGATTAGCACCCACAAGATTGATGCCAATGCCTGATCAAAAGGAAAGATCAAAGGTCATCAAGGTGATAAACACACAAAGGAACACTTACCTCCAGCCTTGGTGGACAGAAGCAGCAACCTCGCCTCTTCATTAGCCTCGTCATTGATCTGTTCGATGATGTTCTGTCTCTCGTCTGGACTGACCGAACCATCAATACGGAAATAGTCTCGGTTCTTTACCCAACAATCATCAAAAGTGTTGTTCCCAGTCTTCTTCTTAGTTTTTCCCTTCAACATTTTCTCAATCAAACTGAGCACATCCAGAGACTGACTAAAGATGAGCAACTTGTCCTTCAGTTGTGCACACTGTTCGAGGATCGCAAACATAAACTTGAACTTTGTCCCCAACTCAGGACTGTATAACTGTGAATCATCATCCCGTGGCACAAACTCATATGGCCAATCACCGATGATCTTTTGAACGCTCTGTAGAATAGGTTCGCGTGTCTTTTTCCTTGCCTTTCGAGAATCTTCGTACTCATCATCGTCTTCCTCGTCACTGCCCCACCGTTGTTTATGTTCGTCCATTCGTCTCTGGCACTTGTTCAAGTAGTCAATCAACAGTGCGGGATGATTCCAAATGAGGCCAAGCAGGATAAAGTGCAAAAACAACTTTCCACGTGCCGAGTTCTGGCCCAACTCTTGTCCAAACACGAACTTGTCCAAGTAGGCCTGATACAACTTCTTCTGTGCTTCCGACAGTGCAATATCGAGGACATACTCGCACTTTGGCTTCAAGTACGGCACCAGAACATTGTAATCTCGTCTGTGGATGCACGAGTCCAACATTTTGTGCAACACAAAGAAGGTCTTCTTCATAATGTGCACATCCAGCTCAGTCGAGTCACTGTACTGTCCATTTGTGATTGGATTGGCGAATCGATTCGAAAATTCCGATTTACTGCCGAGCAGATTTGGTTTGACAAAGGAAATCATACAAAAGTACTCGATGAGATTGTTCTGAAGTGGAGTGCCAGTGAGGATAATACGTCGAAGTGTCGCGATGCGAGATGCAACAGAATTGAGGCACGTCTCGTCGTTCTTCAACATGTGACCCTCGTCAATGATCACCATGTCGGGGCCTAAAATAAAATTACAAGTTATTCAAAATTGCCAAAACCAATCACAGAATCGATCAAAAGTAAGTCAAAATTCCCGTACCTGGATTCAACAAGCACTTTTCGAACGTGTCTCCATATGGCTTATCGCCCATAAGCAACTCCACAAACAGTCCAGCAGTGATGAGCATCACTCCACCCTTTTGTCTCCATTTGAGCAACATTTCAGCCCTTCTCTTGCCACCCTTGATGGTGTACAGTTCAAAGAGGCCAAATGAACGTCTCAGTTTGCATCGATGAAACCAACAGTCAAATTCGCTCTCCCAATTTTTGATTACATTCAGTGGCACAATGATCAACACTTTGTTGATTCGTTTGGAGGTGACAGGATTGGTCAGAATTGTGTTTATAAATACAATCACCTGTAGGAAAGCAACCAATTAATTAAGAAAGACAAATAGGAATGCACTTACCTGCAGTGTCTTGCCCAGTCCCATGCAATGCGCCAAAATGCCACCAAATGAGCCTCCATTCTCAATTTCACATTTCTCCTTCTCCTCGTCCTCGAATCGTCGAATACTTTCAATGGTACAGTCGAACATGAATCGCACCCCATCCACCTGATGCTTCTTCAATATGGCCACAAATCTTCGATCAACCTCAGCCAGAATCTCCTTATTATCGCGATCGATATCAAGAATAATTCGTTGCTCAAAATCGGGCAACCTAACCGAAATTTCCTCTCGCAAAATCTCCTCCTTTTTGATCAACCGAATGGCCCGTAAACGTTCCCCCTGTTCGGCTTCGAAACTTTGTTTGGAGATTTGAAACGAATCGCGCAATTTCTTACGAGTTATCATGGCACCTTCAAAGTCAGCCATACCTGTTGTTGCCCTCATGCTGTCATTGTCTTCAGTGTCGGAAGTTTTGGTTATCTAAAAGAAAAAGAATCAATCGAGGACATACAAAACGACAAATCAGAATTGAATGTTCGCTCCATTTCTACAAACTAACCAACCAACCAAAATCACTTACCGCATTTATTTTTCTTTTATTGTTGACTTTCGGTATCACACGACCCTTTCTAGGACTTCTGACCACCTCATCTTGTTCTATTTTCTTTGTTTTCCTCTTTGACACATGCTTGACCTTCGTATTTGGAATATTTGGTTCAATCATGTTAGTGCTGTTGAGCATCTCCAGAAGGGAAGTGGATATGGTCGTAGAAGGTGACGGGGAAATGGCAACAGACCGTGGAAGTGGAGGTGGAATCCTTACAGACAGTGTAGGGGGTGGTGGAATCACAACATACGGTTTAGATGATGATGGAACAGGATCATCTTCGTCAGAGAACACAGTAATGCATAAGTCGGTGTCAATTTTGGGCACAACTGAGGCATTTGAGGTGCGATTGTCGATAGTTGTCTCGGCTTTCTTCCTCTTTGGCATCAACTTGACCCTCGTATCCGGAACATCTGATTCAATCTCAGTGCTGTTGAACATCTCCAGAAGGGAAGTAGATGTCTTTGCAAGAGGTGAAAGTGGAATCACAACAACAGAATCGTCTTCGTCAGAAGACAGAGTGATACACGAGGTACGAGATATAGTCTAAAGCATTCAAAAAAATATTAAAATACGAATATCTTCAACATACGACAAAATCGGAACATACCCAAAGAGGCTTCTTTTCATCATCATCGAAAATCAGATTCTTCTTGTTCTCTTGTTGTTCCCCATCAGACATGAGAGCGCCCTGGTGATCATTCCAATTCGACTTGTTTGATGTTTTTCGAGTCTTTCGTTTAGGCTCAGTCTTTATTTTTGGGGTGCTCGTCTTTAGCTCCAACTTGACCTTTGTATCCTGAACATCTGGTGCTTCAATCTTAGTGCTGATGAGAGTCTCCTCACCTTTCACCTTTGTTGTCGTTTTATCGCTGAGTAAATCAATCATTTCATTCTTCAGCTTCAAATCAGTTTTGCTATCCTGAATCTCCTGCTTTGCGGTACAGATTTGCTGTACACTAGCCAGAATGGAAGTGGATTTATTCGAAGAAGGTGAAGGTGATAAAATCACAACAGAATCGTCTTCGTCAGAGGACAGCAGAGTAATGCAGTGGTCGGTCTCCATTTTGGGTGCAACTGTGGAAGTTGATGCCTGATACAAAGTCTAATAAAAATATTAAAACAAGATCATAAACAATCAAATCATACCCAAAGAGGTTTCTTTTCGTCCTCGAACAGATTCTCCTTATTCTCTGGACCGCCAAAAGACATGGCCGAGGTGGCTGCAGCCTTGACCTTCTTCGGCTTGGTGGGCGTGACAATATACTGAGTAGTAGTATCATCAACAGTATCAAAGTTGATCTGCATCACATCGAATTCTTCTTTATTATTCAATTTCAAAGGTGTATTCACGGGCAAATCATTCAAAATCCGTCCCGTAAATTGATTATTAACATCGCACAGTGAATCAGATTCGCTTTGTACATCATCGAGAAGATTATCCTTTTGTGGCTTCGCATCATGACTGGCCATCCTCGTCTGTGCCAGAGCAGAGTTCAACAGATTTAAAAAAAATATTAAAACAAAGTTAAGAATATAAACAAAACAAAAATAACATGACAACTTACAGCAAATAAATGGCAGAGGCTATTTGAGGATGGGCGAATAATCGGGTATAGCTGCTAATTACCGGTCGGTAATTATAATCGGTCAAGACTAGTAAAACATAAACAGTAATGTAAGCATGTTGTACTTTAGTAAACACTCGCAATGACATTGCTGTATACATTATAATGTTTATAGTACAATGTTTATTGTGTGCAAATAGCTCGTAACTGTCAACAGTGTCGGTTGATATAGTAAATCAAAACAAAAAACGTGAGAGAAAAATAAATGTATTTGTATTCGAGTTTGAAATGAATATTTCATATTAAAAAAGTACAAATTAAAAATATATAAAAATATAAACCCAATTTGAATGATAAATCATTAGAAAAAATACTGAAATTCGGAATAATTCTGCCAAAAGTCAAACCGGAAAAGTCTAACCAAATCGAAACAGATTAAGCAGCAAAGTAGGCAAAATCCTTTTTCCACAAGTCGACCAGCATTGTCTCAATGTTGTCCTCACCACCAAAATGTTCTTGGAACGATTGAATGATGCCCTCGTGAGTGGAGGCAAACTGTCGAAGTTGTACAGTGCTATACGTGAGTTGGCTTGCAGACTGCACAAACATACGACGAGGCTTCTTTCGGTCAAGTGAAATGTTACGAAATTGCAGGTACGGATACTCGAGATCGTCAGACACGGTCGAGTAGTGGTCAAACATCGCAATGGCCGACTCTGAATCGCCAACAGATTTGTACGTTTGAAGTCTCAGCAGGAAATCGCCAATAGCTTTGCGACCTTTGGTTTGAATGGCTTCGTTTGAGCGGTTCAAACTGATGAGCAGATCAGGTTTGCCTTTGACAGATAATAATGAGATTAATGAAAGATTACAATAACAATCACTCAAACTGACCATCATCTTTATTCTTGTCGATCTGATCAATGTGAACCAAATCGTTGGCAGCCTTGAGTAGCACCCTCGTGATGACATAACGTGCCTGTGAGTGAGCCTGTTGCCACTTGTTCACCAGCGGATTGTACATCTTGAGACCTTCAATGCCCTTTTGCACCATGGACAGCCAGTTGGTGTAGATGATGTCTCTCTGTTCGTTCACATCGACAATACCGAACACCTTCAACACTTCTGTGTCGAGGCACAGATAGAGGCCAACACACTCGGCCCGACATTCCTCGTACGCAGAACTGAGTGAACCAAACTTGGAATCATATGACTCGTTTGCAGCGTACCATTTTGCTACCTAAATAATACAAAAAGAGAGGTCAAATTAATATTATGGTTACAAAAGAGAAGAAGGTGTGCACTCACAGGTTGCTTAGTCAACGGATTGATGGTGTTCTCTCGGTCGAAATTGAGTGTTCCATCCTGTTCGGCACGCAACAACTTTCCACTTCCATGTCCAAGCAGTTCGTGAAGACCAACTTGAACCTCAAAAGAAGCGACCTTGTACTTGGTGAGTAGTTTGGCATCGTCAGCGGACACAAAGTTTGGTTCCGGTTCGTTCATCGAAGCAGCGATCACATTACCAAGGGAAACATTCTTGAAGCCTAAATATTATTTAGAAAATAGCATTAATTTTGAATTATGAAATAAATATCTAAATAACTAACCTTCATTCTGTCTAATTTCCGCATAGTTTGGAATGTTAATTCCCGAAGGAATGACCGAACCAGTAAAGGTCAACACATCCAGGGAAGTGAAATCAGGCTGAAGGAATCGGTCCTTCTCAAAGTGCTTGCTCCAGGGGAGCTTTGGGAGGAAAGTGGGCGCACTCGTAACCAGAGAGGCAAATTTCTTGGACATCTCCTTGTTGACCACAGCCACGAAACCCTCAAATTCGGCTCGTTGACCAGCCGGATCACGGTAATTCTCAATAAAGCCAATGTACGTCTCCACCACCGGTGCCTTGTCCTTGATCCAGAAACGAGAGCCCACCTTGTGAGCATCCAATGAACCAGTCTGAAAGTGTCTGATGTATTCGTCCAACATGGAAGCTTCCGTAGGATTTCGGGCAGCTTTCATTGCTTTGGTCAAATATTTGTTCAACAACTTCATCACTGGGAAATAGTCACCGCGTTCGAGGCGGAATTTGTGACCATCCACAGTGAGATTGGTGATCTTGTTGAGATAATCACGATCGACCGTGTCTGCGGTATCCAAAATGGAGGCGAATCGAATCACATATTCATTGCCGTCCTTCAAGGCTCGTGTGTTGTAAGCATCGATGTTCTATAGATTGAACAAAAACAGTCTCAAAACAGTTCAAAATTATATTTCAAAAGCTCACATTGGTCTCCAAGAACTTCTTGACCACCTTTGCGTCCTCTTGAGTCATGTTCGAGGACCAATAAGTGGTGGTGCCCTTCGGTCCAAATCCAAGCGAAAGTTGATCCGCCTCAAGAGAAAAAAGTCGCGTTTCGGCATTCTGCCACACAAAGTCAACAAAGGCTTGATCGTTCTTGTACGCATCAGTGGACTTAATCAACTTTTCCAGCTTCTTCTTGGGCAAATTGGGCACAAACTTTGAGTCTCCAAAGCCCCGGTAATTGCCCATGTTCGAGTAGAATGCCGAAATATAGACCAAAAGTGCCTGAGAATGAAAGATACATCATCAATTTGAGAATACAAGTAGGTCGATTATATAAAGAACATACTCGCCATTCCTCATCGGTAAACGAAGCTTTCCTCAGCGCAACCCGTTTCACCTCGTCCACGGTTTGAGTTCCAAAAATGCGTTTGAAAAGGGCAAAAATCAATGGTGACTCGGGTGAGGTTTGAAAGAGTACAGCAAGCGAGCCAAACCAGGAGGCTTTTGAAAGATAGTGCGCATACATCTGCTCGTCAAAGGTGAGATTCTTGAAAGCGGTTTGTGCATCCAATTGAAACACTAATGAGAACAACAAAGTGTATTAATTAATTACTTTCTCCGAATCAGCATCATATTTACCTTGAGTATCATTGGTGTAGATGTACTCGGACGATACAGACTGAGTTGCCATCTTGTTGTTGTTGATATATTCGTTCACTTATGGATAACTTTTGGTTGTGCTTTCGTTTGTGATTGTAGAAGGTAGTTGGTAACACAAAACGAGAGAGCAATTTCGTGGCCAGTCTCGATCACTCAAAACTATAAAGAACAGCGATACCAACGAAACAGCCAAACAAACAACAACAAAACAAAACAGACAACATTGTGATGATGTGCAAATAGTCTTGTGAGAGGAACTGTGAATGTCGATTTAGTGCACAAAGGGACAATTTGATTCGATTTTTGATAATGATTCTCGTTATTATTATAGAATAAATCATTCTCCCACAAAAAACAACAAAATAAACAGAATCTAGTTTTACACGTTTTGATTTTCGTTTCAACGAAACTCTGAATTAGTGGTTTCATGTACCAATCCAATCAAAACTCAAAACATTCGAAACTAAATGTCTTTCACGAAATTTAACTTTGAAACATAATTCTCATTATTATTAATTTATTACATAATCACATATTCCAAAGATAATAAAAACAATCAAATCAAATATATACAATGATGATCATTTCAGACTCAGAAGTAGCATTTCGAATCCGCATTATGATCAGGCTCCGACTTATTCTTGGTCGTCAGATTCTTCTTCTCTAGACAGTGACAGCGTTTTACAATAAATGATTAAATAAATACAAAACAAAAGAATGAATACAAAAGACAATACAATAGTAGGCTTACAGTAGTGAATTAGAAATTATATGATGAAGTATTACGTAATGAGAAGACAAAATAAGACAATCTTCGATATACGAAAGAAAGTGAAAGACAAGAAGTATTGCTAGATTATGTAATAGGATCTCCTCTTCCTACCGTCTCTTCATCATCTTGTTCCTCCTTTTCTTCATCATCATCCTCATGGCCGCCATTTTTCTCTTCATCGCAATCATCTTTACCTTCATCATCTTCATTTTCTTCTTCCTCAACTTTTCCTTTTTCATCCTCTGACCATCATTCTCTGACAGATCATAATCATCTTCTGTTGGCACGTAATTTGTCCAATCAACGAACGGCTCGAGTCCATCTCTCGCATAAAGTCGCACCAGTGAATGAGCTGCAAACTTGGTCTTCAACGAACGAACCAACAATCGGTGACATCTAACTTCCTTTTGGGCGTCGCCCAAAGAGTGAGTATCATCATCAGTACTATCATCGAGGATGATCAATTCAACAGACGGAAACACCAAGGGGGAGAGTGAATCAAAGTCGTGTCGAGTTCGTTTCTCGAAGAACAATTCGAGTATTTTCACTTGTGGCAGTGAGATTGGCCGTTCATGGCTTCCAACTTGCTGCACTAGTGCGAATGCATTCGTGGGGTGTGCTCTGAAGATGATGACCAACTCGAGGTGAGTCAGTTGAGTGAGCGCGGCCAAATTGGACACCAACGCGGTGAAGGTGATGTTCGGTTTCCAGTCCATTTGGAGCATTGTCAAAGAGGCAAAACGACAGCAAAATTCGCCAAACTGATCAATCGATTTAAAGCGCCAATAATAACCACAGAGTTGGGCCACCTTGTTGGTGAATTCAAATTTGGGATCGAGCGCAACGGTCGCTGGGGGATAGTCAACAGTATTGTCAATATCAACATTGGCAATGTCAACATTGTAATAATTTCCCAAACAAATCTGACGCAATTTGACACTGTCGAAGTGGTGCACAATGTCCCAAATTTCACGGCCATAATTCCCGAGATAAAGTTTTGCCACTTCGAGTCGCGCTATGAATGAATACAATTCGAGGGGAAATGTGAACTCGACTGGATCATCGTCTTCACCATAGTCGGGCAGTTCACCATTAATGTCCAGTGTTAGACGTTGTAGAGAAGATTGTCGGTTGATGCTTTGTAGAAGAGTGCGGACAGGGTGCTGGTCGGCAAAATCTTCGTATTTCTCGTCAATGTTCCAAGTTTGAAGCCATAATTTCAAGTTCACCAATGACCACGAATTGATTAGATCAATTAGTAAGCGAAGTTCGTTCTCGGTGCAACGTGAATGGACCACCACAAAAGTTTTGATGTTTGGGAAGAGAGAGGTGAAGTAGGTGCTCTGGCGACCAACGAGACGAGCTTGCCGTAGACGAGCCAGTTCGGTAAATTTCACCTCTGTCTCAGCATCACCAATAGAAGTGTTGTAGAAAACATCGAAATATCCTTGAGATTCTTGATCATCGTCATCCGAGAGAAAGTCGTCAAATGAAGTAGTCTTACTTAGCAACATCAAAAATGGAAATGTAATAGAAGCCTCCTGTTTCGCCACAGACAGATCGTACGATGGATAGTGAACATTGAAGGACATGTCGAAGGCACTGTTGAGCGGTATGTGAACGTCCATACTTCGGTCTGCGTCGAGTATCAGGACGAGAGTACGACGGCGTGCACAGGCACTCGGCAGGAGGAATGCCCATCGGTGGCATACTTGATCCAGATGGAATAAGTCGCACAGGGGGATGAGGTCAAAAGTGAGGAGGAGACATTCGTCGGACAGAGAGTTGATGTGGGCACACATCCTGACAATGTGGCACGAGAAAGGAGATGTCAAGGCTTGAAGAACTCGATGGCACTAACCTACGAAACACACACAACAAGGCTTTTATAACAGACAAACGGTTTTGCCCAAACAGCAGCAGACAAGACAACACGCAAGTTCAACACAAGTTTCGATGTGCAAATAGCGATTCGCTATTTGCGAAAGAGAGGTTGACCTTAAGAGCCGAATAACGCAGGCCAAAAGCAAAAGGGGCGTTTCTGTATATTTTCGAATAGACTGAATGTGATAAGGTTTTAATCACAACGCGCGATGAACTTCATCGGATGAAGCAGACGCCGGGCGCCAGGCAAAAGCAGCAACAGTTGTAGGAGCAGCACACCGCATGTACACACTGCACAGTGCATGTACGAGAGATCGCACTGCGCATCTTGATCGACGAAAACTCGGAAGATGTCCAGGACTAGAAGATGGTCTAAATTGGATGTCCGTCGGTGCTACTGCAGGATGTCAGTAAACCGCGATGTTCTCGGGAAATGTTCGTCAGGACAGGATTGGTGTGGTACGCCATCGTGAAACATTTTCCAGACCAGTGTATGGTCAATGGAGACTTGAGTGAAACTTGAATGACTTGAAATCAGTGCGAGATGGTTTAGGCATCTTGGATTTCTCAATTGGAATGAGTGTGATTTCATTGTTCAGCGATCGAGAGATTGATGATTTTCTCGAGGTTCAGTTCACGAAATCCGCTTGAGGAATCGAAAGGCCATGCATCATCGTTGGGTTGGATGCAAGTGTATCACGTTGATGATGCTCAACGAGATAGAATTGCTCGATTGTTAGCTTAGTGAGCATGACAAATTGTCATCGACGAGCTAGAGATAGGTTTGAGTCTGAAATGCAAATAGGCTTAGAAAGCAATAGAATGAAATTGATAATTACGATCATAGTGTGATCGTGAGTCAAACCGTGAGATCTGATTGGAAACCAACTTGAATTCAATTTGGATTTGGTAGACAAGTGAGTTAGTCACCATCGTTAGATTGTAACGAAACCGATCGAAGAAAGTTGTGGTTTTACAGCGAGAAATGAGAATCGCTTGGCAATCGGAGTGAGTCCCGAGCATTTGGAATGTCTTGTCAAATTGGTTGGAAGTTTGAAAACATTGATGCGATATCAGTCAGCAAGTGTGGCAGTGAGTCGCCGGCAGATGGAATGGAATGAATCAAGCAAGCACTTAGTTTGTAACTGGAGGAGTTAGCGAAAAGCAGAGTCGAATTGAGATTGATCAACCGTTGGTGTGCAACGGGACTTGTCGATTGGAGAGTGAAACACACACTGATATACTCACAATGAGACATTTTCTCAAAGACTGGATTCGAAGGATATCTCATAATGATGAGTCGAGTTAGAATCCTCCTTCCTGGCTTAGAATCGAAGTATATCCAGTGAATCGGATTAGTTGAAAAAAAATTCCTTCCTTGCTTAGACTTTTTGATATCTGAAGAAACGAAGCTGATGGCAACTGAACTCAGTTTGCGAGAAAGTGTCAGGGTTCTCGGTGAATTGAGAATGAGCATCCGTGAGGTTGTCCGTGATTGGCCACATATCGGTAGATTGAGGACGGTGGATTGGCTCACAGGCGTGAGTTGATTGTGAGATGTCCATTGAAAGTCCAATTGAAATTGGAGTAATCGCGCGAGTTAAAGTTCGTGATGGAACAAACCATGAATTCAAGTGAATGTATGGTTGACAAGCAGTGAGTCGCTTGTGTGCTAAATTCAAAACATAATGGACAGGCAATTAATTTTTTTAAATTTTCTGCTAGTTTAATTGCTAGACTTTGAGACACAAATGCATTGTGGCTGGCTCTTTTTCTATTGTTCCACCTAAGTTCGAGGTTTTATGCTGCCAGTGAAATAAATGATCTTATAAATTTTGATATTTACTCCTAAATTAGCAATTTTTCTATTCAAATAATAAATTTCTCAATTAAAACAATGAAATAATACTTTGGGCCAAAGTCTTTGGCTCTACAGTCGATCTGCATGCACTGTGCAGTGTGTACATGCGGTGTGCTGCTCCTACAACTGTTGCTGCTTTTGCCTGGCGCCCGGCGTCTGCTTCATCCGATGAAGTTCATCGCGCGTTGTGATTAAAACTTTATCACATTCAGTCTATTTGAAAATATACAGAAACGCCCCTTTTGCTTTTGGCCTGCGTTATTCGGCTCTTAGTTGACCTGTGAGTGTCGATTTAGTGCACAAAAGGACAATTTAATGTATAATTTTTGAAAATAGTTGTCATTATTATTATGGAATAACACGCTCGAGGAATTTCGTAGTCAGAGACAAAATGACCAAACAGATAAACAACAAAACACGCAACAGATCTGTGTTCCATTGAAAATGGGCCATAAATGGCACAAAAATAAACAAAGTCAATGTAAGACTTTCTGTAAGCATAACAAAAACATATTTTAATATAATAATTAACTCATTAACAGTCATATTTGATTAACAACAACAACAAAATAATAAATCAATCAATAATTATCAACCAAATCTGCCACCTCAATGGTGCACTTCTCGAGTTCGTCCACGTAGTACTGCAAATCATCCATCTGCTTCCGTGTGAGCAGCACCCGTCGGCTCATTTCAATGAATCGATCCAAACACTTGTCAATGTGTTCGAGTAGAATGCGAACCTGTCCAGCTGTCACCGCGTCCTCCCCTTCTTCATCATCGTCATAGTAATTGTCGTAGTAATAATCGTTTTGGTAGTTGCTATTTTCGATCAAAGTGTCCGCGTTTCGAAGCAGAGATTCCGCCTGACCGAATAGTATGTCCATCTCCTGTTGCTGTAGACGGACAGTTTGATTGTTGGCTTGTTGGTTCGACATTTTGACGTGATCGAAAATGTGGTCAAGTGAAGAAGAAGGTGGTGAAGATAGACCAGAGGAAGGACGTGAGGCAAGACGGTTAATAATAAGGATTGAGCACCTTCAGTACGAGAGCGAAAAGGCAGAGTGGCACTTTCGACATGCGCTTGTGTTGTGCTTGTGACACAAAAGCATACGCATGCACAAACACGACATATACTCACACATGTTATCGGATATTAATTTGCATGATAATGACTGGACCGACAAACACAACGATGGCGCCCGTGACGCCCTATCACTCGCGCATCATACCACTCAGGTCAAAATGCTCTTTCCATGAAAAGGAAAAAAGCCCCCATCTCTCCATGGAAAGAAGTACAATATTTCTTCTTATGGATAGAAATGTTGAAATTATTTTTATGCATGGCAGGAAGTGGGCAGTGAGCCTTTCCAGACAGTTTTCTTTTCCATGGGTAGGAAAGTGATACATTTCTTTCCATGAATAGATTTTCATTTTCTATTCTTGAATTTGATATTTGCATTCATTTATTGGTAGTAATCGTCAAAATAATTTATTTGTCATAAAGAAATGTTACAATAATATTCAATTAAATAATAAAAGATTTAAATAGTATTACTTTCGAGCCGATCGCCGAGGTCTAAATTTCTTGTCTTTTATTTCAGCTTGAGTTTGAGCTGCCATGTTTTGAGGTTGAGATTCAGAAATGGTTAAATCGGGCTGCTTTCGTTTGACATTTGACATCGTTGAACACAATTTTGAAGTTGAGCTATTGATAAATTGTTTCTGTTTTGGTGTCGACGATTTAGAGAGATCTAATATGTCTTCACTGAGGGACTGTGAATTGCTCAAGACACTAGATTTTTTGCAATTGGGCGAAAAATTGTTATTTAAAATATTTGAGCTCTTAATAATATCTAAAGAAGAGAAAGGTTTAGTGGTAGTGCTTAATTGAAAAGATGGACAAGGCTTACTGTTGTTAGCTAGATTATTCGATTTGGAATTAGAGCCATAAGTAATTGGTTGATTCGTAACATTGAACTTCTCATTGGCCAAAGAACCGCACTTTGTAAGATCTTGAAAGCAACTTTTGGCGCTTGTATTTAGCAAAGGTAACTGGCCAACAGAAGGCAATTGTGTGCCAAATGGAATTGGCGACTTTGCTGTTGTTTGAGGAAGAATTTGTGATTTTGAAGTAAGCGTTAATGTCTTGTTATTGGTGATCTTGGGCAGAGGTTTAGTGGATAATTGAAGAGAAGGCTCACTTTTGTTAGTTAGTTTAGTCGACTTTAAATTAAAGTCATAAGAAATACGTGGATTTAATATATTGTTAAACTCTTCATTGTCCAAAGAATCATCATCTTGGAAATCCTCGTTATCTGTGATGCAGGCAGGAAACTGCTTATTCGAAGGCGCTGCTGAGGCAGATAGAATTCTCGATCTTTGTGCTATTATTGGGGACTTTGGTGTACGCGCCAATGCCTTATTCGATGCAGCAGGAGTCCTTAGAATGTTTGTTGATTTAGTAGCCATTCTTGGAGGGTGGATTGAAGGACTTAGAGATTGTGAAAAGGCCACCGATGGTGGTTCCAAAGCAGGTCTACTCGTTTCTTGAAAAGTAGCCTTGTCAACGACTCTAGCGCTAGCCTTGTGATTAGTGGAATCTTGTGAAATTTTGTTCAATTTGGTATTGAAATTTGGTGCCTTATTCAATGACTTTGCTGCCGGAGCCTTAGGAATATTTGTAGATTTAATCGCTGAACCGGCAGGGAGTGAGGAACTTGAACATTGCGACAAGGCCAGCGATGATGATCTCATATCAGGTCTATTAGTTCCTTGATCAAGAGAAGTGATTACAGTCTTGTGATTAGTAGAATCCTTTTGTGAAGTGCTGCATAGGTTCGCCTGGAGATTTGGCACCTTGGTATGGACTTTAGGCGCTGATGGAACAGCGATATCGAGATCAGAGACATTGATAATATTCGAAATTGGATCCAACTTGCTTTGAGTTAGCGCTGCCTGATCATTAGTAACAAGTGGCTCTTCCATTAAATCTATGAGTTCATTGCGAGCCTCTTCTGTGGAAATTGTTTTTTGTTTTAAACATTTTTTCGATTTAAAATCTTCGTTAATGCGATGCAACTTAGTTATAGCAAATTTGTAGTCAAAATATTGAGGGCAGATTGGATCTTTAACCGTTTTCTTTTTCTGAGTAGAATTGTCTTGCTTTTTCGTATTCACCATTGACTTGTTTTCTCGAGTTTTGTGTTTCTTTATAAACCTAGCGAATATTTAAAAGAATGTATGCTCGTATTATTTAAAACAGAGTAACTTACTTTTCAGTATCATTTAAATCGTCTATATCTTTGATTTTGCCAGGATAAACACTTAACGGAATCAGAATATCTTTAGCTCTAGTGGCAAATCTGTGTTTTATTTTTATTGCTAGCCAATTCTAGTAAAAATAAATAATATAGTTAAATAAAATAAAATAAACCATCAAAAATATAAATTAATTACTCACGATTAAATCTAAATCTGTTTTTATCGATGAGGTTCGAATGTAGTTTTTAAACGCTATAGTCCAGTTTGCAAATGAAAGTACAAACTTAGTTGCTACCTGTACTGCTATGTCATACGGGACTAAATAAGGAAATATTCTCATCAGCGGAATTGAAATCAAACGAGTAACAATAGTAGCTGCTGTTGAGAATGCATGAGAAATCAAAAGTTTGTTTGGTTCATATTTAGCAGGAAATAAAATATCAAATGAACTAATGTCAAAGCGCTCATTTTCAAGGCACCTTTGAAGTGTCCCTTCTGGATAGTCTTTTGGGTCAATTGGCTTTAAGTTTAGTACATAATAAATAGGAAACTTATACGATTGAGCTGCTCTTACAAAGACAACATTAATTGGGTTAGATAATGTTTGAGGCGAAATGTTGTCGTTAATGTCGTTTTCAATGCTATCTAATTCTTCTTGAATGGAAGCATCACTGTTTGTGTCTTCATATGGTTCATCATTTGAGATTTGCTCCATTTTATCCTTATTCTCAGTAATCAAGTCACGGTCTTTAAGCTCAGAAATCAAATTGTACTTATCTTCGTAAGAAATTTTCTGACCACTAACTTTGTGAAATTGATTATAAAGTAAAGTATCACAAAATGTAGCTTCGGTTAAATCTTAAAAAAATTAATTAGTAGCGTTATTACCAAGATAATTTGTTACCTTTATTGCCAAATAAACTTGAGACATTCCAATCCTTCCGAAAGCGAGCGATGAAGTCTTTTATTATATGAAGTTTTGACATTATTGCTTCGAAAACTGATACAAAAGAAAAGAGTGTCTCGAAAGTTCCAAGTTCAAACCCGAGAAAACGCACGTGAGGTGGGTGCTCGGAATCGAGTTTGCCAAAAAGACCAGAGGAACACTCATTCACGGGCGTGGGAGAGAAAGAGAGGGAAAGAGTGAGAGCAACAGCAACAGTTGCACTTTTTTCGATACTATCGATGTTACTCGTACTTTACTCACTCTGGCCATACTCCAATGTTTTGGTATTTTGTGGACTGTTGACGTTGCGTCTGCAGACAGACTTTTTGCATTCTCTTTAATTTACCTCGACGAAGTCTAACCTCGATTTGTTCATCTCATTTTGGAAAACATGTCTGAATTTAAGTGTTGTCGGACCCATAAGTTTCCTGGTGTCAGTTTTGAAAATTTTATCAAATATTCTATATTTGAAGAGCCGTTCTCAAATAATTTGTGCATTCCAGGTTGTAACTTTACATACAACAAACCTTACAAATTCGAAAGACATATTCAGACTGTCCATGTTGTTGAGTTTTTGGCTCATGTCAAAAGGTTTGCATGTTGATATTTATGAAGGAAGTTATTTATACGTTTTGTTTATCCAGTAAACTTGGTTTATCAGAACAAAGTCGTAAAAGAAATTTCAACAATGAAAAACCTCCACTTTGTGATGTGACTGGCCATGTTCACTTTCCACATTTGTTTGATTTGTCTGATGAGACATTCGAATTGAAACATGAACAGCAAGAATTGCCTTATGATAATGATAAACGCGAAACCGAAAAGGATATTACAAATGTTCTTTCTGATTCTCATATTGATGCAAATGGAAAATCTTCAAAATTCTTTGATCAATTGGAAGAAAATTTTAACCAGACTAATTTGGACTATGTTAAAAGAGTCTGTGACTCGATTTTATTGTCTTTAACTGAAACCAATATTACAATTGAAGCTCTCACTACTGTTGCCAACCGAATTCTGACTGAAGCATACAATCATCAGCAAGTGAACATTGATAAGGATGTTGTCGAGAGTGTTAAGCGAGTTGCATCAAGCAAAGATTTACTCGAATCGTATATCAAGACGAAAGAGACTTTTGTTCAACCAGAGCCCATAATTATCAACGGTATTGAAGTTGGACAATACATCAGTATAAAAAAACAAGCTGCGATCATTCTCAAGAACAAGTCTATTGTCCAGAGTATTTTAAATGAGAAGAATCAGACTGCTTATTGTGGGGATTTTCAAGTATTTAATTCTGAATTGACTTGTTGTAAAGAAAGACGAGTAATATTATTAGGAAATCTTCGCATCGAACTTGGCGCTGACGACTTTTCAGTCACAACTAGCGATCGTCAGTTTTTTATTTGTTATTGCAGCTTTACTAACATCCCAGTGGAAGAGAGACTCAAAAGAAAAGATACATTTCTCGTTGTTGTTGCTGGCAGAGAGGAAATGGAAAAAGCTAATGCTACAGTTGGCGATTTGCTGGATCGACTGGTCGAAGATCTTAAGGAATTGGAAGAGATTGGCATTCCAGTGGTTGTTCAGTCTCAAAATGGCCAAAAGGAAACAAAAATTATCAAGTGCGTATTATCGGCAGTGACTGGCGATAATAAAGGCGAAGTGGAAATGTTAGGACTTAAAAAAGGATTTTACAAAGGTTTGCTTCCATTTCATTTGCTTTTTAGTTATTTTCATATTTCAGGATTTATCTGCCGTCATTGTGGCACAGGACTAGACGATATTCAAACAAAACTCGATAACTTCGATATGTTTGATACTAGTAACATGGCCGAATATCATAATGATGTAGCCAAAGCCAATGAAATGTTTCGAAAAATGAAGGAAGCCGAACAAGAAAAAGGGAGCGAATTGGGTAAATACATGAAACTTAAGTACAAAATTTGTAGCAAATTTGGAGTGGACGGTGAATGTGTTTTTAATAGGATAATAACTTTTTGTATATTTATGAATACTCCTCCAGATGTAAGTTTATTTATTATATTATATTGCTATTTAAATATAGTAATTGTCGTACTTTGATATTAATTTTATTTAGGTCCTACATGACTTGGCTCAAGGGTGTATCCCTCGTTTTTTAGACTTGATTCTTCGCAATATTTCGTTTCGAAACAACAATAAGGCATTGTCTTTTGAAGAAATCAGAGAAATATTATGTTCTTTTCCATTCATTAACGGAAAGCTTCAAATGTCTTTGAGCAAGAACAAGTCTGGCATTGAACAATTTCACTTTCACGCAAAGGCCGTTTTGGTTTGTGAATTAATTTTATTTAATCATTGAGTAACATTTTTCTTCAAACTTGTGTAGAAAGTTGAAGTGTTAGCTCGACTTGAAGAAGTATTCGATTCATACATGGAAAGAGACTTTAACAATATTGGTTATCTGTTATATCGTACTTTATTCGACTTTTGTTCAGTAGCATTCAGTTTTGAAATTCACGAACGCGAATTGGAAATTATGAATCGTTGCGCGAGGAAATTGATTCTTCTTACTCGATCTATTAGAAGCGAAGAACTATTAGACGACGAAGAACTAGTAGGAGATGAAGACGAAGTGTGTGACAGTGACTCGGAATTGGACGATAATGGTGAAGATACTTCTAGATTAATAAAGAAAAGAAAAATTCATGCAGTCTACTCAAAGGTAAACTTTCAGCCTTTACTGTTTTGATCATACCATTTATATATTTGTGTTATATATTTTTTCTTTCAGCTTCACACTCTTCTGCACTACAGTGATTTGACAAGAAGATATGGTCCTTTGGTCTTATTTTCGACATTGAAATACGAGAGAAAACACGTTTTCTTCAAGAATTTGGCGTCAATTATGAGGAATTACAAAAACCCATGTTTTACTTTTGCTAAACGACACCAAATGTTTATGGTATTAACTCTGGAGAAGACAAATTTTTTTGAAAGAGATCTTTTTGCCGGGCTTACTGACACAGCAAAAGTTTCTCATATTAAACCTAAAAGTTTTCTCTCAAAAGATATCCATAGTAAACTGAAAATTTATGAGTATTATATTCCTTCGCCAAGCAAAAATGTACTGCGAAAGTTGTTGGTTTCGCGTGTTGATTATTGGATTCACATTAATAACATTTGGATTGACAAAGACAGAAACATCTATGCCGAAGGAAATGTTTTCAAATTAGCAAAAGGAAGCAAACGAGATTTAACTGGAAATGTAAATACAATTCAAGGTTGTAAGTTTGAACATTTAGAACCATACAGTAATGTTGGAGACACGCATTTGATTGACATTAGACACTTGCATTATCGCAAAGATTTTATGTCAATATCCCAAGAATCAAATTTGAATTCCAAAGATGTAACTCGGTTTCTATTTCGTGGTTTAATGTAAATTTTCTTTATTTTATATAAGTTGTAATAAACACTATCTATTTTGTTATCAAGTTTATCGTTTCATTATATTTTACTAGCTAGTGTATGTAATTATATTCGAATGCTTCAGAACTTTAGATGCTTTTCATGGAAAGAAAATATTTTCCTTCCATGAATCGAATTTTGTTTCTCTTTTTATGGATAGAATTCAAAAAATATTCCCGCCATAGAAAGATTTAGTATTTTATCCATGGCAAGAAAGTAGATTTCTATTTATGGATAAAAAAATGAAATTTATTTCTTTTCATGGCAAGCAAAAATGCACCTCCTTCCATGGAAAGATCGTTTCTGTCTGAGTGTACGATACGTCGGCGACGCAGGCAGATTGATTAATGGCCATGCGGCATGAGATTAATTTAATGATGAGACAGTTCACAAGTTGCTGTTTTCTAATGTTATCAGTTGTTGAAAAAAACGATTGGCAATTATGTTTGGTCAAACTGGTAGAATTTGAAAAATAATAAATATAAACAAAAAGTAATCAAATCGCGGTCAGTAGGATTCGAACCTACGCGGGGAAACCCCAACAGATTTCTAGTCTGTCGCCTTAACCGCTCGGCCATGACCGCACCCTTGTTGATGTGTTGGGCACAAAATGAATTGATCAGTCTGAGTTTGAATGAATGTATCGCAAATGTTAACTAGTTCATGATCATTGATCATCCCAATTTAACGCTTATAATTTTACCTCAATCGATTTATTGAATATATTTAAAAAGAATGTGAAATGTGTTCTCTTTAATATGATTTGTCTGGTTTGGATTAGATTTATTTAATCGGGTTTTTAGTTTTTCTAAGGGACACTTTTTTAACCGCCGCGAATTACACTTATTGTCAATACCAGACAAAACTTTGTAGTGAATTTGGTTCTATGGAAACTTGCACAAATCTTCGTTCAGGATCGTTCACCTCAAATGCGACTGTGTAATTGTTTTTGTTAAGCACAATCATCACTGTGCCATTGTCTGGTCGTTCGAAAGATGTGACCACAAAGTTGTTACTGTTCAAGTTATCTGACATGTTCAATTGATGTTGAATTCGAACTGAATTAGGCACCAAGAATTTAGTGAAATGGCCCAGTGCGTAGTACATTGGTTGTTTGTAGTACTCGGCTGCGGTTGCGTTCACAATCACTGGAGCATCGACAAAGTTGTCTATATGGTTTGGACCACCACCGAGGTCGAGGGCCATGTTCCAGTCAATCCATCCACCGACATGATGATTCAAGTCATTGATAATGTCCACTGCGTATTCTTCAGCTCTGTCCCAATTACCAAGCGAAATGGTATTATTAGTGATATTACACGCTTCAGTAGAAAGCAAAAATTTGTCAGGGAATTTATCTGCAAATTCATCCAAAACTGATCCAACATTTCCAAAAGTGTTGAGATACCAATGAAATGCAATTCCAGAAGAATATTTGGCTGCTTCTTTGTCCTCCAAAATGGTTTCAACATATTTGAGCATAAAATCATGCGATATACATTTTTTCGTGGTCACATTAGGCATACAATAGTTGTCATCATACAGCATCACTTTAATGTCCTGGTAACCGGAACGAGCCAACTGAGGACCTAGATCTAATTTAAGAAAATCTCGTTCCATTTGTGCTGTGAGTAGGAGTGCATTATCGTCTTTGCTCACATTAACGTACGCGGTTATTTGTGGTTCATTCTGCATGGTCAATCCCCAGATTGTGACATTATTTCGGTTGTATTCCTGCAGGAAACGAACCAAATACTTTGCGTACACTTCATAGTACTTTCCACCTGGTTCACTTTTGAGGTAACCAACCGAAATTGCATTGTTGTTCTTCATCCAACCTGGTGGACTCCACGAACTGCCAAATAATTTCAATTGATCCGAACTTACACTTTGAGCTTGCTTTATGTAATGAATTTTGTATTTCAAATCCTCAGGTTGTAATGCAAAATACCTCAACTCGAAATCATCCGGATGGTCATCGTCGTAGGTGTAAGGTCGTGTAGAGAAGTCGGTGCCCCCAATCGGTATTCGTCCAATTCGATATTCCAGTCCATCCTCAGCGAAATAATCACGAATCAATCGATCTTGCAGTCCGACAGGCAGTGATGCAATGTTGATTCCTGTTGAATCTGTAAAAGCTCCACCAAAACCGAGGATTTTCTGATATTTCTTATTACGATTCAGAACAACAGTTGCAATTGGTGCGACTTTGGGTGAAAATTTAACAAATTCAAATTGTTCACGCACAAATCTGTCTCCACTTTTGGTTGATCGATACGAAGTGACAATGCCTTTCACATGAGAAATGTTCAACTGTAGATTGTCACATCCAAGCTGTTCACTACAAACACAAACAGTCGCTCCATTTCCATAGTCTCGATGATTGCAACCGTGCGCTATATTCAAAACAACGATTGTAAAAAGTAAATTAAAAAAAGATAAAACTTACACGCAGAAATCACAATTAGCAAGAGAACAACAATTTGATTGAACATTTTCTGTTGCACAGAACTGTAGTTCAGTGGTTTGGGAAATGAACGTTGTACGATCGTATCTAATTTCAAAATTTTTAAATTCAATATTTAGGTAATATAAAATTGAGATCTATTCCCGTATCTTAGTAGTTGCTTGAATAGCCATAAATGTTGTCACGTTGAAGTATACAACAAACTAACTTATCTACATATTTGTCACTACTAACAAATCACAGATTCAAATCAAGGTTACTACAGCAATCAGTATGCACACTTCACAGTGTCAGTAGCATATTTCGAAATAGTTTTGAATCTAAATAACACGTGTATGTCTCTTTAATATCGTCAAATGGCAATTAACTCAGATTGCAATAAAAATTCACTAATCCAAACTCAATCAGCAAATTGCAAATTTAAATCAGTTTATTACACTACACGAAACAGCACCAAAACACGAGCGAAAGCAATAGAACGCACTCAAGGAAACCATTTCCACTTATTGGTTCACAAATATACAAAAATAAATGACGAAATATTCTGGTAGATCAAATAATAATTTATATCATATTGAACTTCAATACCAAATGAGACTTTCAAGTGAGTTTGCCATCAATTGGACAGCTACGAAGCCATACTGTGGGTCGTGCAGTTGTAACTCGATTGGATTATTGTTCTTGTTGAGCACGGTCACTACGGTGCTGTGGTCAGGTCGCTCGAATAAAGTCACCAAAATAGTTTCCTCGTTGTCTGCTTGACCGTCATTTTCAAGGCGAACAGAATCAGGAACCAAGAATTTACTGAAGTGACCCAATGCGTAGAAGAATGGTTGTTTGTAATATTCGTGACTGGTCTCATTTACGATGATTGGTGCATCCACAAAGTTCTTGACCCAATTTGGACCACCTTCTAGGTCGAGAACCATATTCCAGTCAACCCAACCACTTGAATAATGATTTAGGTCCTAGATAAAGGAGAAGAGTAAATAAAGCTTATTAATGAATGGAAACTACCTTGATGATGTCATCGGCATAACGATCGAATGTGGCCCAGTTGCCCAGTGAGACATGATGTTGGTGGCCATGCCATTCTTCACATGCCTCGGTGGAAAGTAGGAAATGTTCGGGGAATTTCTTCGCAAGCAAATCAAAGAGACTTCTATTCGAATGCAGGTTTCCGTACCAGTGAAAAGCTATTCCAGCAGTAAATTTGGCTGCTTCTTTGTCAGACAGAACAGTGCTGGCAAATTCTACCATTTGGGCAATGTTGTCATCGAAGATCATCACCTTCAGGTCGCCAAAGCCGGCACTTTTCAATTCTGGACCAAGGTCGAGTTTAAGGAAATCTCGTTCTAGTGATGAGTTGAATCCCAAACAATTGAATGGATAATTTGGATAGTAGCCCATGTGAGGCTCGTTCTCAACAGTCACACCCCACAAGGTAACATTGTTCTTGGCGTACTCTTGTAGGAATTTGACAAAATACTTGGCAAACAATTTGTAATATTTGCCGCCAGGTTGACCAATCAGAAATCCTCCATGATTGAGTTGCTTATTAGTCTTCATCCAGGCAGGCGAACTCCAGGGACTTCCAAAATATTTGACAGAGTGGTTGCTCACTTGTTTGGCCATTCGCAGATATGGCAACTGAAATGAATTTGTGAGTATACAAATAAACTTTACCACGACTCACCTTGTAGTGAAGATCTTCGGGTTGCAAGGCAAACTTGGCCAAGGTCTCATCACCGGCATTGTCATCATATGAATAGGCTCGCGTGGAAAAGTCACTGCCACCAATCGGAATTCGGCCCAATCTGTACTCGATGCCATCATTTGCAAAGTAGTCTTTGACCAGTCGAGTCTGCAGACTTTTTGGTAATTTGGCAATGTTTATTCCTGTGGCATCAGTAAAGGCACCTCCGAAACCAATGATTTTTTGGTACTTCTTTGCTCGATTCACCTCAACAGTTACATTTATGTGAGCACCTGTCTGTACTTCTTTCACGAATCGATATTCTCTGTGCACAAACCTATCACCCGCTTTGCTGGTAGCATACGAAGTGACCACTCCTTTGTCGGACGACACTTTCAAATTCAAATCATCACACTTCACCTGCTCACTACAAACACAAACCGTCGCTCCATTTCCATAGTCTCGATGATTGCAACCGTGCGCTAGGAAACAAAAACTAATATTATACAAAGTAAATTTGAACAAATAAATAAAACTTACACACGGAAATCGCAATTAGCAATAAAACAATCTGTTTGAACATTTTCTGTTACTCAGAACTGTAACTTTGTGAAATCAACTTTAAATCTAATTTCAAAACTTTGTTTTTAAAACTATTAAATTTAAAACCAATGTATATTGGTAAAATCAAATAAAGATATTCAACCCGTATCTCAGTGCTTTTTTAATAATCATAAGTTTATTCACGTTGTAGTATACAACTAATTAATTATCTACATATTTGTCATTACTAAGATCACTACAGCAATCAGTATGCACAGTGGCATATTTCGAAATATTTTGCATCTAAAGAACACGTGTATGTCCCTTTTAATATCGTCAAATGGCAATTAACTGAGATTGTAATAAAAATTCACTAATTAAGATTCAATCAGCTTATACTGGTGCACTACATTGCGTGCATCAATAACATATTCACTGAAAAAATTATTTGCCAGGTCCTACTGTGAGCCGAACATTATTCGATCGATCAATTTGCGAGAAACAATTCTGACCAACATCACTGAGAATGAGTCCAGAAATGAGTAGAATCATAGAAATCATAGAAAGGATGAACTAAAATACGTAGCTAGACTTTATTTGACGGTCAAATTGTTTGATCAATAAAATAACAACAAAATAGTGAATAGTGAACCGAAGAGCAAAGAAGTTCGTATTTCGTTTTAACGTTCTTTCAGGCTTTGTATTTTTTTTAAATGTTTTAATATTTTATTAGTTTCATCACTTTTACAAAAGGCTTTGTATTAACACTCTCTTATAAGAGAAAATTGTGAATTAGCAATCAGAAATATGGAATTATTCAATTTTATAGGTAGTAAATCATAATTGAAAATTGTAAGAATAACAATTAGGGAACCAATGGTCCAAAGAAACAGAACTTCGGTTCACAAATATACAAAAAAGCAAATGAATTATTATGGTGCAAATTAGTTAAACTTCTTAACAAAATTTAGGCTCACCTGCAGAAAATAATTAATTGAATATAGATAAATTTAATTATTGAAATCCAAGAAATGGTCATATATTTAAGTTTGTGTAAAATTTTAAAAAGTTTAATAAAATGTTAGTCCATCAAACGACCAATCGAATTGTTGTCCACATTAAATGAACGCAAGTGGGCAAAAAGATTCAAATGAGGTTCGAGCAATTGACCACACTGTGGGTAGGTTTCACTTTTGACTGTCAATTTGGTCACATTGGGAAAAGCAGCCGAAAGAACTCGACTAAAGTGGGCAACATCAAAATTATTGTGTGACAATAGGCGATAGTACAGCTGGTGGGCATTGTCAATACTGAAGACAAACTTGAAATCAACCAGCGAGAAGTTGTGAATGTTGGCGAGTGGAATCAGTTGTGCGGCATCAAGAACAGCCAAATCAATTTTGATACAGTCAATTAGCAGTTCGGTCAAATGCGACAATTGGGCCAAGTGTTTGATTGTGGTGGCGGTGAGCTACAAAATGGAGAATTGTCAATTGATGCAAACATTCAGCACAATACAATACAACTTACGTTACAACTATAAAACAAATTTATACGTAACATTTTGAGTGATGAAAAGTGTTCGCAAATGAATGGCAACACTTGAGGATTGAATGTACGCAAACTGAGCTGTGCCAGAATGGACACAGACTGAGCGCTGAGTCGTGCCCAGTTGGCCATTTCATCAATGGTCACATAGTGACTATAGATTCCTAAACTTGCAAATCCATTTCCCAAGAGAGGCACAATTTCCGGAATAACATCAAAATTCCACACCGACAGATGTTCAAGTCGAGCCAAAGTTGGTGCCAACTGAATGGCTTTCTCGCGTGGCAGGTTGGCCAAATCGAGTCGTCTTAGGCTGGTCATTTTGTTCATTTGAGAAAACAGATCAAGAATATTTCCAAAATTGACTCCATACAAAGAAAGAGTAGTCAATGATGACGACCACTGACGCAGCATTGCGCTGAACTCATTTGGACTATATGAAAATCTTTCGACGATGTAGAATTGTTCAATTCGTGGAAACAATTTCATTAAACTAGTGCAAATGTGGCCAGACAGGCGAATTTCAAGTTTGCTTTTCAATTGAATGACGACAAAACCATTGTCCAACTTGAGATGACCATTGAATTGTTTCGAGAAGTCAGAAAGATTGTTCTTGTCCCGGTCATTCACGATCAACAAACACTTTTTGTCCTTAAAAATGTCTTCAATGACAGCATTCCACCTGCTGGACACCAGTCTGAGTTGAATCGAGTGTTGTGTTTGTACTTTACTCAGAATTGTTCGCAATATTTCGTTGGGAAATCGATCGAGACTTTGTGATTGGCGTCGCCTGACCCTGGCCAGGAATAGATCGAGTCGAGCACGCAAATCCATGTTGGTGGTGGTTTGGCCTGTAATCAAAATAAACATGCATAAACAAACAAATTACGCACAAATGTTTTGGATTTACCAAATGTTAGAAATCGATGTAATCACAAATTGTGATTCACAATAAGTTTGCAATGAAATAAAGCAGAAAATGGAAACAACGAAAGTTCGTTACGAAACGAGTGCGAGTGAGAGAGACAAGAAAAGTAATGAAACAGCTGATCACATTTAGTGTGCCTTTACGAAACTATTGCAACTTTTTGGTTGACCAATGTACAATAGTCAATCAAACCATAAAACAACAAATAATCAGTTTCAACAGAAACATTTATGCATTAATGAATATTTAAAGAGTGCTTTCGCAATTTAGTGACACATTAGTGGTCCAAATGGTTGTACAATACTTTCGAGTTGCAAATTGAAAAAACAATTATGTGTTAGACGGGAAAATTATGCAAAGTAACGAATCATGAATTGATTGTCCGATTTTCGCCAATTAAGTTCAGCCTGAAAATATACACTACAAAATACATAATAATCGTAACAATAAATGTTTTAAAACATTTATTGAACTAAAAAAGATTAATTCAAAAGGAAATTGACATTTGCACATGTGAACTTTGTAGAAATTCATGACATTATTTTTTTAATGTTTTCAGTTTGGTGAAACAATTCAAATGCGACTCGACACCTCGTAGTGTGCGATAGCCTATCGTCGATAGGAATTGCGATTGAAAGGAATTTGCATGTGCAAGTGTTTAATATTGGGCAAAATAGTTGAGAGTACTGTTGAGAGTACGAGAGTAGATCAATTTTGGTGTTGTTCATTTCGATCCCATCAAAGCGAACCAATTTATAGATGAACAGAGAACATATTTGCAGTGAGACAAGTCGAGACAATTTTAAATTGCGACGAGTCTCGTCCAGTTGAAGCAACTCAAAGATAATTCGATTGAGCTCAAGTTCGGTCAGTTGTTTCAGTTGGGCAAGATGACCAATCATTTCTGAAGTAATTCGAGTGTTGCCAGGCTAAGTGAAAACATATTACTGTAGTGTTTTGGAACTGTTTTGATATTGTTTTTTGGGAACGACCCAGTAAAAATCCAAGTGATTAGCAATGAGTCGCAAAACAAAGACACGACTTCGAGCAAAGATGACTAAAACAAATGATAATCTTGAATTCAACTTAAGTTGTCAACACGAGTTGGCTGTTTAGCCCAATGAGCATTTAATTAATTAATATAGCAGATTCATCTCGAACATGTTTACTAAAATTTTTTACTTTAATTCGTAATAAAGAGCAATATATCGAGCAATTTATGGATATTTATAGAAGCTTCTATGATGTTTCATTAATTCATTAAATTTGGTGACTGATTCGTATTTATTAGCATTATAACGATTCAGAGAGAACTAAAATAGAACGGAATTTATGAATAATTTTTAAGATGTAAAATAATTTGAAATACCTCTCTTGCCAAACAGTAAGCCATCGAAACGAGCAGCAACTGACACACAATGACAAACAGTCCAGCGCCAAATGTTCGTCCAAAAAGTATAATCAATTCGTTCATTTTCAACTTTTCACCACATCCAACATTGACCAATTCAACACTCGTGTTTGTACAAAACGATTCATTGAAATCACGTTTCCAATCGAAACTGTTTGGATCAATTCCACAACAAGAACTCGGAATCTGTCCAATCGAGTAATCATTCGGACCTGACCAGCCACAGCAACCAAGATAATACTGAAAGTGTTCCAAAATGTCCATAGTGTGATTTTTAGATCGAAGTTCACGGATTGCTTTGTGCATTCCATATTCAACCATTTCTTGAATCTAGAGAAAATGAAGCCAACAAACTAGATTTAAAGACAAAAGTTATTTCCACTTACGTTCATATTGTTATGTTGGACTAAGTAAAAGATGTACATTTCTACTACGATTACCAACAAAAGTAGAGTCGCATACTAAATCAGATTAAATCATTAAAATAAGATTGCACAAATAACAAAAAATTTTACATACCCAATTCAACAAACCATCCAACTTACAGCACGAACCAACGAAACCAATGAAACAAATCACCAGAATGGCAACTCCAATTGCGAGAATAGCAAACGATGTGATCTTAATATTGATTTCGGCCAATTGGGCGACATTCTCGAACTTGGAATTCTAGCGAAACATTCGCACTCCAATGTAGACCAAAAAGCAACCTACTAACTTTCAAAATTGACAAAATTAATTAAATTTAACTAAGAATTATTCAAACAAACTCACCATCCAGATAAAATTCAAAATTCCAAGAATATTCTTGACTGTACAGTTCATACAATCTGAATACATGATTGTATATAGAGTTTGAAAAAAGGGGAAAATAAATTTTGAAAATATTTAAATTCAAACTATCACGTAAATTGTTTAAATGAAAGCTAAATATGCAATGCGCTTTGTGTCTCATATTGCCATCCTCATTGTTACTAATACTCACAGTATGAGTAACGTCATCACTAATAACAATTAACATTCCAATTTTAGGATAAATCATCGATTAATTCGTGGAAATATCAATTTATGAGATTCATTGAATTGTTGAAATTGTTTTAGTAAGTTTCATACATCTAGCGAATGTAACTTGTCGATTGCAAGATTGTCATAATCTTTAAGATAAGTAAAAGTAAACAAAAATTGTATTATCAATTGATGATTCATTCAGACTCGAATGTGTCAAAGGCTTGCAATATGACCATGACCTGAATGACCTCATATTTGAAATTTCAATTTTACTCTAATCAAAAAGATCTCTATCTTCTCAATCATCGAGATAGTCACAACTATACAATATGAGCGAAAACTGGACACAAAAGCTTGTTAATCATTTTTGTTTTTAATTCTCAAGCCAAAAATGTCCTCCTCAAATTCTCTCGATCGCAAAACAACATACAAATGGAAAGTTGATCAATTTTATTCTCTTTCCGGAATTGGTTCACCGAAATTCTCACTCAACGGAACGTCTGTCTATTTGTGGTTGCAGGCAGAAAGTCCACTCAATTTGGTGTCGATCCATTTGCAGATCTATTCAGCGAACAAATCGAATTTGTGTTTTTGTTCCCGAATTTCGCTTCTAAAGGAAAATGGTTTTAATTAAATTTTGTCATTTTTATAGAAGGTGAAACACATCTCAATAATGGAGTTTACATCTCAACATGGCAATACAGCATTTATCGTGATTATCTAACTAATTCGATGAATGGTCTACTGATTAACGATAAAATTACAATCTACTGTGAAGTTGAATGTAATGCATAAGAATTTATGTCACTCATACTCGTTTAAATCACGTGAGCTTCTCTATTGTGAGTAAGCAAGTGTAATCAGTTGTTGAGTGTTATTGACATTAGTCACTTACATTTGTTTAAGTCTAAAGTAAATATATTGTTTCTCGGATACGAATGCAAATACTCAAATATGCAAAGAACAAATACAATAACCCTTTCAGTGTCGCCTTAAATTACGTGTATTTTTAAATGTTTTACTTGGCAATCGATGGGTTAATTTTGAATATCAAGAAGTTGATGACATTAATGTGCAATCTAATTTGGTGACACAATTTTGCGTCGACATACGTTTTAAAACAAATGCATTTATATGAGTTTACTTTTAATTTTTACGTTCGTTTTTTGTGAAGTATTTTTTTGTTGAATCTCTGTTCAACCCACAATGCCATCCCTTTATGCGAAAAACATGGAAAAATCTTTCAAAAGCAAACTCTGGTACTTCGGTGACATTACCAAGTCTGAAAGCGAGAAACTGTTACTATCGCCAGCAAATCAGAATGGCACCTTCCTGATTCGTTACAGTGAGTCCGACCCGAGTGCGTACACACTCTCAATTCGACACGACAATTCTGTGTTGAACCTGCGAATCAGTCAACTGCCAGGTGGTTTCAAGTTTCGTCAGAAGGCGTTCACCAGTTTGGATGAATTTGTGCAGTACTTGAAAGATGAACATCTCATTGATGGTGTTCAGGTGAGGCTCGATGGTCCGTGTGTTATCACTGAGAAGAAGACGAAAATTGGGGTTTCACTCAACAAATTACGCAGACTCGAGATATCACGTGATTTTCTCAAAATGGACAAAATCAACGGCAAGGACATTGTGCTCGGAAGTGGCAATTTCGGTAAAGTCAAAAAAGGCTCATGGAACTATCGACTGCACAACTGGATTCCTGTGGCAATCAAAAGTTTGAAACCGGGCAAAATGAAATCGGACGATTTCTTCAACGAAGCCTAAAGTGATGGTCAATTTGAAACACAAAAATTTGGTTCGACTTTATGGCATTTGCATGAAGAAGGAACCATACTTTATTGTGACCGAGCTGATGGCGGGAAGTTTGTCTGACTATTTGCGAATGGGCAAATCGAGTCTAGGACTGAGTGAACTCACCTTCTTCGCAACTCAAATCGCCTCAGGCATGACATATCTCGAGTCACGTCGATTCATCCATCGAGACCTTGCAGCAAGAAATATTCTCATCAAAGATCATGATCAAATCAAAATAGCCGACTTTGGTCTGGCCCGTTACCTCAAAGAGGACGTGTACGTCTCTCGGAACAAAACATTTCCAATTCGTTGGACTGCTCCAGAAGCGGCAAGTAAGAAACAGTTCAGTGTTAAATCAGATGTTTGGAGTTTTGGTGTTGTGCTGCACGAATTGTGGTCATACGGCAGACTGCCCTACTCAAAGTTTGACAACGATGAAGTACTCGAGAATATAGCTCTGGGCTATAGGATGCCGTGTCCGGTGGACTGTCCCGACCAGGTCTACAGTGTGATGCTCAAGTGCTGGCACAAAGAGCCACACAGGAGACCTGACTTTAAGACTATGCAAGCTATGTTTGAGTATTATTTGGAGAAGTTTAATAAATAATTTAATAAATAATTAAAATATAATTTCAAAGAACCACTTGATTAATTTTAATTTGTAGATGTAAAGTCAAATAAATAAAAAGTCAAACAAGATGTTCACGTATTCTTCCTACGCATGGCGCCATATGAGAAAATAATATTTTCCAATTGGAAGCTCTCTACGGCTCGCTTTCTGTCAGTGCGATAAATGTACATTTGCTCGATAAACAAACATATTCCCTGGTTTGTTAAAAATATTGATTAAATTATTGATATTAAATAAATTTATCAATCAAAATAAATTTACCTGTGTTCCTGTCATCAGTACGAACGGAAAGAAAAAGCCCCCAAAGTTACCATTCACATTAAAACGCAAACAAAATCCAGGGCAAACCAAAATTGCAAATCGAGATAAAAGCCACTCATCACCAACAGCTTTTCTTTGATTTTTTCATTTGAAATTTGAATTTGATGCAGCGAATCTTGCGAGTCATATTGATTGCTTTGTTCAATATTTTTGATGAATTTTGAAGAAATTACTATCAATACCAAAATCAGGAAATTTAAAATCAATATTGCGATTGATGGAACTTATTTTAAAATAATTATTAGAATAAAAACAGGAATTAAAAAATAAATAATCAAACCTGCAAACATCCAAACATTATGAGAAATCCAACAACTAGAATAATAAAATAAATTAACAATTCAAAATAACTATCTACAAAATTGAACTCACAAATAATCTCCCGTAATTGATTGAGCGAATCTTTTCTGATTTACCAGAATCAAAACCACACAAATCAGCAAATAAATTCCCGAAAAAATGTAACTAATCAAAACATAGTAATTCAGCTTGAATGATTGGAAAACTTGAAATTTGATGGCCAATTGACGAAAGCTGTGCACGAACATTAGAAAATATGTTGAGAGTTGAACAAATTGGAGAAACAGTGAATTGAGTGTGCAAATTGACGTCAAGTCCGTCAAATTGAGTCCAAACGCGAAAAGCACATTCGAAATTGCCAAGCACAATGAAATGTTCAATTGAATTGAATAGTTGTTGATTTTTATGCCATTTTGCTCGTCTGAATAATTATAATAATGTTTTCGATTGAACTTCAATGCCACAAAAATTGATGTACAAATGAAAATGAAATTCAAAATTGTCAACAAAAATTTGAATACACTTTTTGGCACTGTTGGACCGTCTCTTACTGAGATGTCGTTCAGTACAGCAAAGGTGGCAAAGGCCCCAAGATGGACACATTCACACACAGTGTGACTACGATTGGATTGAAGATAATCATAGGAACAGAATCCATCCGGTGACCAGAATGTCAAATTAAAGGAAACGCACTGCGGCTGATCGTGAAATTGAAGAATATTTAAATTTTGAGATAAAAGCTTAAATTTCAATTTATCAAACGATCCTTGCTGAGAGCTTGTTCCAATAGTTAGAATTAAAATTTTTGAATTCAATTGCAAGTCTTTGTTTATAGAAGCGGAAGAATATTTTCCAAGAATTATTGATGTTACAGAAATGGTAGATTCTCTCAAAGAATTTGTGTCAAATTCAATCTTGAATTTGTCAAACAAAAATGAATCAACATCTGCTTTCAATAATTTCGATTTGATTTCAAATTGCAAAAATGAAAGTTCAAATTCCGATTCTCGATTATTATTATTATTCAATAAAAGTGAGATACTCTTAAAAAGACTGATTAAGTTTGAATCCATGATCAATTCAGAATCATCAAGTGAATCGATCAATTTATTTGCAATTTGGAATGCGATTGTGCTTATTTGAAATATTTTGTTTGGCTCTTCAACTGTTTGGTTGGAGATTTGGCAAATAAATTCGCTTAGAATCGACAATTTAGATTTTGCCTCTTCTTTCGTAAGTGAAATTGAAGTTATTGAATTGAGTCTTGTGAGTTTGTGCATAATTTGGTCAAAGATTGACTCGCTTTCTGCTTTTACTGTAGTTGTTTGAGTTGTAGTTTGCGGCTTTTTGGTGGTTGTCAAAATATCTTGATTCTTTACAATCACTGCAAAGTGGTTGTATCCATAACACTCACCAATTGTTTCATTTTGTTGGTTGTTGGTCAATTCTTCTTCAGTTTGGCACAAGTTCAAATTTGCTTCATAATTTGTCAAATTGACATTCATCCTTAAACTAGCCAGCTGTCCTCGATTTTGGATTTTGTTTCCAATTCTAAATTATATTTGAATAATAATTATTTAATTTATTGTTTAATTAACAATTTAAAATAATAACAATTAAGATTTAAAATATTTATTTACCTGAAATAGTAATGAAACCAGCCAGGCACTGCATACTCATAATTTAGGCTCGTTCTCACAATGATCAATGGAGAAATCACTCGCCAGGAGTCGTTGAGCGTCATTGTCCACATTCTATCAACAGTCAGTACAGTTGTGGTGAATTGATTTTCATTTAAAAATGTTGTCCATTTTTGGTATGAATTATTAGTATTACTATTAGGCCCATCTGCCAATCTAATCTCCATGTACATTTCCGGCACTAGATCAAGTGTCAAACTCAAATTGTCTTGTGAAAGGCTGCCTGAGGTAAAGCGAACAGTTTGAGAGTTGATCAGTGGCGAATTGAATGACAAAGTGTGATGAGTTGCGTTCACGAGGAAATTCAATGTGTTTTGTGTCATTTCTTGAATGAACACACTCATTTGTATCACAATTTGAGCTCCATCATCAGTTCTACTCAACCAATCTGAGGTCAATTCGACAATTTTGCTCAGCACCTCGTATATCTGTACCACTGTCTGGCCAAACACCTGATGATAGATTCCAAAAATGATGAGATAATCTTGAATTTGAAAAATTTTCTGATAACATTCGCTGGTTTGCGCTAAATAGTCTAACAAACAGGTGGCATCAATGTTGGATGATGATGATGATTTTTTCTCGAGTTGCGCTTTGATTGCGACTTGTGTCAGTCGAGATGAAATCAAATTGGCCAACTTGGACGCATTTCCCACTTTGAACAGTGCCACAAAGGCAGCATAATCAGCGTGATCTTTGATACTTTCCAGTGGATAGTCCTCAATGTTGAGTTGCATAAATGGCGCCGAGTAGTGCAGCATTGCATTGTAATTGATGATTGGTACAACTTGAGCCATTGCAATCGCAATCCCCTTGGTCATTGCTAGACCGCCTTTTTCAGTTTTAGCCTCAATCATCGGAATCCAATCTATGTAATAAATTTGACGACAAAACTCAATCGTCTCTTCATCACTACCCGCACACAAATTGAACCGGTCATCAATGCCTAAACAGTGACCAATCACACGCCAAAAGTGAAACATTGCATGAAAATCTTCGGGCGTAAAGTAACCAAATCCAAACTCTTTTGGGAACACAGTCATCAGTCCCATAAAGGTAAACTGAGCGTAACACATTGCGTACTGACTCATCCACAAGTCATCGGGTCCATAGTGGTGGGGACTGGATTCCTGGTTCATTTTGGTCGCAACTTGATGATGAAACCCACCCACTGCGTTCAATGATTTAAATGCTTTACTTTCTGGGTCAAAGGGGTCATAGGTGAACCAAGTGCGAACGTGTACCATTGTGGAGAGGTAACGAGTGTACAGTTTGGAGATTGTTCGTGATACTCCAGTTACCAGCAAGGGCATGGTGGCTTCAAAGGCATTGTACACGAGAAGAAGACCGAAGAATTGACTTACGTGGATTCTGATGAGAGAAATTAGGGTTATTTAGGAAAATTTTTTAATTTGAGAAAGTTTATAAATTGAACTTACGTTGCACTGTACTCGTAAAAGAGTTGTTGTGCCCGTTTGAATGCGACCGGATCGTACCAAACGGGCACAGTACTCGTGCCAGTGCCATCAGCAATACCTTCTCGCTTTCGACCTTCAGTCAAAACATAAATGCGTCGAGCACTGATTCGAGCTTTTAGGTCTTCATCAATAGGTGTATCCATTTCGACAAAAGTTATGAACTAAATATGAAGTATTGCTTTTTATACACGAAACTAAAATCAAATCAACAACAAAAATTCAGGTCATGACAAAACGGAAATGACGATTGCACATTTAACCCAATTGACATTTGAAAAGCACATTTTATTTACGTTTCTCAACTCTGACCAAAAAAGTATTCGAATAAATAATTTCCATTTTTAAAACTCAATTTCCTAGTTGTTTCGGGTGCAACTGAAAAGTGGTAATTTCTCACAAGTTTAACTAAACAAAGTTTTATTTCTTGATAACATTTCAATGATAAGAGAATTTCTCCAGCACAATTTCGTGGACAAGTTCCAAAGGGGAGGAATGCGTACTTGTTGAGAAGAAGTTTGTTCATGTTCAGAACATGTAATAAGCAAATGTTTTAGAAATGAAATCACAAGTACAAATGAACAAATGTACTTCATTAAACTCAATTCGTATGAAATGATTACAGGCTCACCAAATACCATTTCATATATCATATATGATAAAATGAAATCTTTGATTTATTAGAAGGATTCCTTTTTAAACTGGAAATTGTGGATGATGATGATTATGTTGCAGATAAGATCGTGCACATTTGCTCGAATTTTGAGTGCTCTAAGATTATGCTTGCAGAAAGAAAACATTGATTTTACGATTGCAAAATTTTTAATGTTTAATAATAAATTAAATAAACCAAAAGACATTTAGTCATTTAGACATTAGTCTATTTCAAACTGTTGCCTTGGTACTGGTCGAGGCCTAGTTGGATCAATTTCTTTTGGGACTTTCCACCTCGAAAAGGTTTTCCAGGGCTTCGAGTAGCAGAATTGCGAGGAGTGCGTCTTGCATTCCGAGCGGAGGCAGCACCACTGTGGGAGTCCTTGTTGGGTGCCGATGAGGCAGAAGACGACTTGTCCTGCGGTTGTGATGGTGCTGACATGGCTGACGAGTCTGCTTGGGATGAGTTGGCAGATGGAACAGCCGATCGATGACCACCAGCGCGACCAGTCTTGGCTTTGCCATTCTGCTTGGATCTTGATCCTCGTGGTCCTGAGCCTTTGCGACCAGTCTTGGGAGTGCGCTTTCCTGATCGACCAGCAGGCTTTCCTGTTTGTTTTGCTGCTTTGGCAGAAGTTTTGTCCTTCGCTTTTGGTTTGACGCTCTCTTTTGGTGCTTGACCATTCTTTTCAGTAGCTTTGTCGCTTCTATCTTTTGGAGATTCAAGAATGGCAGCTTTGGTCGCCTTCTCTTTTTTGCTCGAACTTTTACAGGGATTGACAAAATAAAGCACAATCCCCAGCAAGAGAATTATCACTAAAATGGCGATCACAACAATAAAGCCAATGTTGCTTCGGTCACCTAAAATGATTGTTTTGTTAATGAATAATAGTCAACAAACATACACTTACTTTCAGTGTTGACCGGAAAGACGGACACATTGCTCGTGTGTGGTGCAATGGTAGGTCCATTCTTGGACAGCACAAAGTAGTCGCTCAATTGGGTCTTGACGAATTTGACCGGAATACTCAGATCGGCATCAAGAGTAGACCTTGGAAACATGTACACGTTTCCATATAGGTCGAACAGTGTGATTTGGTGGTTGTCGACAAATCCAGAAATGATATTCCAGGAGCAAGCAGGAACCGCATTTAAGCAGTCATCGTCGTTAAGAATTGCCATTATAAAATCGGTGGCTGTGCAAAATTTCAATACGTCGCCAGTTTGCTTCATTTTGATCGTGTTGGGAAGAAAAACTTGCTTCGTATTGATTGGCCCGTTATACAGATAATGGAATCGGCGAAAGTTATGTTCTTCTGGCACCAGAAAAAAACTGCTGAACACATCTGTTGACGAAATCATTATGATGGACGTGCGAGGGGAAGTATATCCCATTTTGGCCACCTTTGCATCCTTGATGTTGTAAGCCGCAGATTGGCTTTCGCTTTGGTACAATAGCATCACATAGTCGTGAGCAGAGTCCGACACAAGGCACACGGCAAACGCTTTGGAAATTTCAACGTAAAGTAGAGGCCATTTCTCTGAAAGCAATACGCCACCACTCAACGCTAACTTGTTGGTGCTCGTAGTTTCGGCCACCGGGATTTCGAACACATAAATGTCTTCCGGTTTGTTGAGCTGACCTGCGAGTAATACGACCTGGCTTGAGTGGGCGAGCTTGCCAATGGTCAGAATGGGTCGTTTGCGCGAGATGAGCTCATTATAGATTGTCTAGAGGAGAGTAAAGGTGGGTGAGTTGTGAAATGCGAGAGAAGAAAAGAGAGAAACTTACCTCATCAGGCGAGCCATCGGTCATCGAGACCACAGAAGATGCAATTTGGAGTAGCACGATAAGTGAAATCGTGGTTCGTAGAAAACGAACAAACATGACTTGGCAAAATAATGCGAAAATAGTTGACACTCGCAGAGGTGCAACACAAACCAAATATCAGCTCAAAATGAACAAAACCTGACAGAACAACGCATTTTGACTACTTGTTTGTTCGTTGACGTTTATTAGAATTCGACAAATTAAAAGAAATTAAATGTCATGTTTGTTCATTTAATTTTTATACTTTTCACGCGAATTCATGTCGAATCGAGTCATATTTTCCTTTTGTGTTTTTAGTTTTATTGATTCAACGCTCATGAATCTATCTATTTTTAAAACTTTCTTAATATGGTCTTGCCTTGCAATAGCAAAATGACAATATTCACGTAAAAGGTTAAAATTAAATTTGTGATTTTAAAAAGTGTTTATAAATGTTGTAGAATCGAATAGTATAAGTTTGGGGGTAAAGGATAATTTGTATTTTGTATGTAGGAAAAAGAGAATTTCGTATATTACACAATAGGATGAATTCAAAAACACGATCATCAAAAGATAAAGCAGAATGTAATGGATACATATTGAATTCGATCAGAATCATAAATGAGTGTAGTGTAATACAACTTGTGTCATAATGATGAACATGATAATAATATTAATTAGCGAATCGAATGTTTGCGCAAGTGTACAAAATGCTCCAAGTGTTGAGTGGCGATTCCATCACGAACGCGTGCATCACGAGAATGGATGGACAGTTGTTCTACATTGGGTACAATAGATGACACAATTCGGCAAAATTGTGCTCCGTCAAATTGGCCAACTTCACTTACTACAACTACCAATTCGGTCAAGGTAAGAGTGCAAACTGAATTCAAACAAGTTGGTGGTGACTTTGAGTTGTTGGTTCGAGTGGAGGCGAGATTAGCCAAGTCAATCTTGATGCGATCAATAGACAAGTGGGACAGATGGGACAGTCGGCCAAGATTGCCAATAGCATCTTCATCCAGAAACTATATAAATAATAAATTATTATTCGCGAAGGATAATATATTCATTCTTACCATATTGAACGCTTTAAGATTGAGCACTTCAAGTGCACTAAAATTGCCACATACAAATGACAACACTCCAGGTTTGCCTATGAACATATTCAAATGTGTCACACTTCTGAATAGTGGGCCATTGAGGTTGAACAGTTGAGTGATGTCTTCAAGTGATGGATTGTAAATTAGTCCCAAACTAGTGCACTTTGGCCCTAGATTAGGGGCCAGTCGAAGCATCGCCGATATTGCAGCAGAAAAATGCTCCATTCGAGCCAAAGTCTCATTGAGCGGGTCCACGGTCTGAATGTAGATTCGTTTGAGGTTGGCCATTTTGTTGATGCGATCAGGCAGTTCATAAGCGAAGGGAAAATAACCACATGGGAGTAGATGCAATGAGACAATAGTTGGCGCCCAGCAGTCGAGAAGAGTGAAAAGACTCCGTGAAGTTTCGGTGGAATAAGTTTCAAAATGCGAATCGAATGCAACATTTTCTACATGACAGAATAGGCGCACCAAAAGTTTTGCGAATTGGCTTGGCAGTCGAATTGAATCGTTAAATTCTTTCACCTGCACAAGAGCACACTTCTTGTCTTCAAAGTGCACCAGTCCATTGAATCGAACGGTCATATTGACAGGTGGACATTTAGCCGCAATCACTAGACATTTCTTTTCTCGGCAGATGAACTCAACCGCCAGCAGCCACCGTGAGCACTCGCCTCTACTGCCAATCAGTTTGTTCGTATCCAATTTGATCAATATTGCACGCAACATTTCATTAGGCAGCGTGTTGATATGTTTCTTCTTCTGTTTCGGCATCTCCTCAACGTCGGACACAGTCGTGGATTCACTTTCCATTTTGGGTTTGGAGAGAGTTCGAGTTGAGATCGGCCGCTTGAGTGTAGATATAAAGCTCACAACAAATGGTACAACAACACACCAGAACGCTAACTTAACTTAAGTTACTTAAGAAACGAATTGGCCTATTTCCACTAGAGCAAACTCGCACACTCAGCTGCAGTTGTTGTTAACACCGTTTGCACTACAGTTAGTTTTCGCCTGTTATTTTGCACTTTTCTTGCCGAGTCAGTGTGGCTTTTGTGTTTCTTCCTTGTCAAAACATTTTCCTCAATCCTTGTTGATTTGGTTTCTACATTATTATCTACCATTTCTCTTCGTCATCCTATTTGTCCGTTTTCATCATGGCTCCGACCCAATCAGATGCAGAAAGTTGGCTTGAGAAGAACAATCTCCAAGTAAAGGAGACTGTCTGGACATGTCCAATGGATTGTACATGCATGCAGACTGGACAGTTACGGATTTTCGAGAATTAACAAACATAATTCGTATGCCAACATTTTCTACTACATTAAAAGATTTTTTTACTTTTTGCTTTTCATTTGAATTGGATGCGAGAAACAATTTGAATGACGATCGTGTAATTCTTCAATTTCGTCCATATTGGTACAAGTCTCCATTGCGATATCGGGTGGCATTTGGCAGATCGAGCGCGAGTAATTATCAAGGTAAATTACTAATAATTATCGAATTATGTAATTAATATATTTATATTTAATATTCAGAATTTTTGTATGATCCAATCTACAGGGACTCGTGCTTTGCAATTTTTGATTATAACGATTGTAAACAAAGGTCATTTCGTCATAGAGGTGACATTTTTGATTTGGTGTTCAAATTTGACGTACGTAAAATGCTGTTGTGAGTAACGTGCTAAGTTATTCATTGGAATTATTATTTCAGGTGGACATTTTGATGCCCAAACCAAAACCGAGTGAACCACGCGTCAAACTGATTGACACAATCGATGTTCAAGGCAACATTTTGGAGAATTATCAAAATATGCTGGAAAGTGGCGAATGTAGTGATTTTGTTTTGTTGGTTGGCGGAAAGCAATTTCGTGTGCACAAAGCCATTCTCGCGGCTCAATCTGAGGTTTTCAAGACTATGTTCAACACTGATTTGGACGAGAAGAAGATGAATCGTGCTGAAATTACTGACATCGATGTAGAGGTGTTCGAGGCAATGTTGAGCTACATTTATGGTGGAAAGATTGACAAATTGAAATACTTGGCCATTGAGTTGTTGGCTGCAGCGGACTAGGTATTTTGGTGTAGTATTCTCAATGTTTTTCCTAATCATTTACAATTGCAGTATCAACTGAAGCACCTGAAATCAATCTGTGAACGATCGCAAAGTCTGTCCCTCACCATCGAATCAGTGGTCAACTCACTGGTCATTGCGGACATGCATCAAGCTGCTGTGTTAAAGTCCGAATGCATTGCATACATTGGCGCTAATTCCGCTGCTGTTAAGTCAACCGACAGTTGGAAAATGATGATTTCTCGACCCGATTTACTCATGGAACTATTCGAGAAGCTGTCCATCAAACCTACTTAATTTATGCTTATTGTTTATCCTTATTTACCCGCACAAACTTTATTTTACTTTAAAATTTTCTAACCTTAACAGTTTTTTTAAATATATTTTCTTAACTATTTCTTAGCATTACTTAAATTAACATTGCAATTAACTGTCTTAATTCAGACATTATAATACAAATCAAAATTGACACTACTATTTTCTATTTTCCTCTATTCTCCTCTTTACAAGGCAAAAAGCCTTCAACTGTTCAAAATTCAGTCATCGTAAAAACTGAAACATGCAGCGATCTCGTACATTCACAATTATGGTAATATATCCACATATTATTTTCAACAGAATTTCATAAGAATTGAGTAAATTTACTTATAAATATTCAATGTTGTGTTAGTATGAATTTTGGATTATGAATTTGTGATATTGTTTGATTGATTATTGATTGTTCAAATTTGAATATTACCACGATCGTTCAATCGCAAATTGATCCCATTTTGCTCGAGCATTATGCTTTAACCGATGTGGACACGGAATTTCATTTGATTCGTCATGACAGTACATAATTTGAATATTACCAAGACTGCACAATCACAAATTGGTCACAGTTTGCTCGACAAACTAGGCTTAATCATCAAATCAATCTCATATCATATCTCATCGAATCAGCCGCCAATGTGCTCGTCCTGTCCGACATGCATCGAGCGAGTGAATTGAAGACAAAGTGTCTCGATTACATTTGGAACAATGTGACTAAAGTCAAAGCAACCAATGGATGGAAGATGCTTTGCTCAAGCAGCCCACTGCTGCTTGAAGAGTTGCTCGATTATTTGGCCAAGAAGTATAACAAGTAGAATTGTGTTCTGTATTTATTTGTGACACTTAAATGTAATACATGTTTTTAATTTGGCGTCACTCAAATGGGTTTCAATGTCCATAACGATTGGAATGTAGAATGGCACAAATAAAAAGTCAATTATAATTGGACTTGATTATGGTTAACCGGTTGGTTTTGCGGATATCAAACACTTAGACTCAAATGTATGTCGAAAAAAATGTTTTTTACGAATTAAACATTTGAGCATATTGAGACATTTGGGCAAATCAATTGAAGACGCTTTTCTAAACGAATCTTGAAGTGAATTTTTAAAATTCAAACTTTATTCGCCCCGATAATAAACATTCAATCATTTGTTGAATATCGATCTGAGAGTTCACATTGATGTCATCTGGCAGTAAAATCATAAATATTTAATAAAGTTCGCCAACAACAAGAACAACAAGAACATAAAAATTTCGAGAAGAAGGTCACAAGATCTTTCCAGAAGCAAACCAACAACAACTTTAATGTATTCATCGTTAATCGCGCACACGAGGCAGTGTAAATGCAATTTAAATTTGGGCTGACAACTTAAATGAGATTAAAATTATTCAGAGCGTGAAAATAAGAAAAACATTTACCAAAAAAGCACAATAATCTTGAGACAAGAATCAGAAAACTTGAGTTATATTCGAATCATTAAAAGTTTGCTCCGTCCAAGCTCACAACATAGAAGACCATTTTAAACTTACATTACTTATTAATCAATCTAGTGGTTGTTGAAATATTAATAATTAAGAGTTCACCCAGAGAAAAAGTTTTTTCTCTGGCAATTTGAATAAATGTTTAATCTATTCATTTTCTGCAATCACTCGCTCGTGTATACGAAATAATGACGCTCATGATTGCAAAATCAAACCAAAACCTGTGGTTAGGCCATTAAGCACAGCTAGGACTTGTAGAGAATTGTGTTATTGACAATCAAATGTAATTAAATTTGTAAACGGAAAATTTATAAATCAATTCGTTGTTTGTGTTGTTAGCAACATATACAACACAATTGAAACTCAACATTTTCAAGGTAAAACTGTCTCTGGTGATTATCGGTAATATGTGAGTAGTCCAGTGAGTGTCCCAGGCCCACAAAACTAACATTTTTGGAACCGTAGCCTCCTTCCTGGAATACGAACAGAATTTAAGTATAAAAGAAAATGTTCTTTCATTTGCTGTGGCCAGAATGTCAAAGTTTTTTTGAGTATGAATCCAGAAAGAAAACTATTTTAAAATGTTACATTTTCTCTTGTTTCAATTGAAATCTCTCACCAGTCTGGTCAAATCATTGGCCAAGTCACACTACAATGCTTTGTTTGTGCAGTTGGAATTTGTCCACACTGAACAGCAGGAACGAGAAAATCAATCGAATGTTTCGAGACATTTCTTGTTTCGATTCTGTCTTTTAATCTGGACGGTTGCGTATGGAATGATTGGACTGCACTACGAGTCCGCATCGAGTGATTTGTGGAAGGTGGAGACACTGAAGACGAGTCCTTTCATTTGGGTCCATCAAACGTATCCACCTCAGCTGTGGCAAACCATGGACATTGTCCTGCCCATTGTGACCACCAACTTTATCCTCAATTCACTTGCCACCATTCATTATGGCATGATTGACCATCGTTATCGGATGATTGCTGTAGGGTTGGATCGCAAATGGATTCAAATCAATGGAAAATGTAAGTTGTACCGTAATTTCGCGACAATAACACGATCTTGTCAATATGTTTTCAAAAGTTCTTGTCGCGAAATTACTCTACTACCATAACGCAAATGTCAAATTGAAATTCCATTGTAAATAGGGCTGAGCTACGATGATTCCGAGAAAATACTATTGTTCCACTCTAAGGCAAAATATGTCCAGAATCGAGTCATAATTGGAGCAAACATTTCGTGTCTTGGCTTTCTCTACGCAATGATTCTGTACAATTCGGTTTATGTTTTTTCGATTTTGTCCACAATCTATTGGTTGGTTATGGTTCCATTTTTTGCTTTCACAATTGTGTACGGTAAGAATTGTTTGTAATGTACATATGTATTGATTAATTTGGTATTTATTAATTTTGTAATTTGTTTCTTGTACATCAGAAATGTTTGCAAAGATCATTTACGTGTTCATGTCCTGTGAGTACATCTCCATTCGTCAGCGATCTCTTTTGTCCGATCTGATTGAACTGAATCGATCCTTTGAAACGAAGAAAATTCCTTCCAAGCAAATATCACATCTCAAGTATGTTCTCATTTGGAGCAAATATCAACAGCTAAGTCAGAGTCTGTTGCGCATCTGTCAAGATCTGAACGCTTATGCGAATTTTTGGTGTCCCTTTTTGACGCTGGCCTTTGTTAACAACACCACCTATGTGTCGTACATGTTGTACACAATCATCATTGTGCGAAACAATCCGCTGGCTTTTAAGATCATCTATGTTTATTTCATCTGTTGCGTTGGACTGTTGTTTTACTCATTAATTCGTCAGTGCGCTAAAGTGGTCAAGGGCAATCAGGCGATTTTGCGTCAAAATGCAGAGTTCTATAAGCAATTTCAAGGTATAAGACAGGACAATCCTCTGGCCAAAGGTCGACGTTTGTTAAAGGTAATGCCAAATCATCACAAAATGTCTGTGAAATTGTATTCTATTTGTTCTGTTAGGCTGAATCCCTTTTGGTACCTCGCTCGATGCATCAGTATGCATTTCGGCTGTTTGGTGATTATCGAATCACATCAAAGTCGTTCAATGTGGTACGATGCTTTACTTTACATTATACAAAATATTGTATTGTTTAACAATATTTTTTAGATATTCGGCTATGTCGCCATCTTTTTTATATGGATCATCAAAAACCAACGAAAATACATTTACGCCTAAAATCAAACATTTAGAAGAGATATTTTGTATTCCCTAGTTTGATAGAGTGACTCATGCAAATCTTTTTGCTTTGAATTTGGCACAATTAGTTCTGTAAATCTCGGAGCACGAAACGTGTCGTTACCTGTCCCCGAATACTATTTTTATTTTTGCATGTCACTGCGCCGAGTGATGTAAAATTTACATTGTAAATGGTCTCTCGGTATTGCACTCACATCAATAAAGTATCATTATGAATACCTTTATCTATGTCTTAACAGTCGAAGCAATTCGTTACCACTTTACTTATCACAAAGTTCACATTTGATGTGCGTCACATTATGTGTCTGTGAAACAATTTTTGAGCACATGTAAGTACGATACTATCCTTGTTGTTTGATATTGATGATTGATTAATTGGAAATTATTAATCTGTATAATGACACTACCCATTAGGCAATTATTTCCTGAAATCATGACATTTTCTTTGAAACACTGACTTCAGAATTGTGTGTCGGCACGTAAATGGCAAAACATATTCCAACGGATTCAGAATATGAGCATGAGTGCCATCAATGATTAGACTCGTATATGAACAAGAAAATATTTTACAACAATAAAACATTAATGTGAACTACTTGGACGACCTTGTGTTTGTGGTGGTTGTAAAATGTTTTCACATGAGATGCTGATCAAAGTTGCAATTAGGTTGGTTCAACTTGGTTGAGGAAAGTGATTGAAACTTAAATGCTTGTAATCGAATGATTGACTTTGTGAGTTAGAAGAAATATACAAAAATGTTATCGAAATATGTTTAATGCAACAAATTGAAATACACTTTCAAATTAATTTGACTAATTTGACCTTTACATTCATGAGGATTCTCACGATTGATTAAAGTAAAACAACAACAATTTACATGAGTTATTCTAAATTATCAAAACAAAATAGCAAATACAAAATCTCTCCTCGAAATGTTTACGAGTAAATATATTTTCGTTGATTCTTGATGATCCATATAAATAGTACAGCAACATAACCGATTATCTAAAAATGATAAAAGCTATTCATCAATACAATAAAGTGTCACGTAAATATAAATACAGTACCACATTGAACGACTTTGATGTGATTCGATAATCGCCAAAAAGATAGAATGCATACGAATGCATGGAACGAGGTACCAAAAGGGATTCAGCCTAACAGAACAAATAGACAATTTCACTGACCGTTTATGGTAATGATTTTATGTTACCTTTAACATTCGTCGACCTTTGACCAGCAGATTGGTGTGTTGCAAAAACTGATATCTCATGTAGAACTCTGCATTTTGACGCATAATCGCACGATTGCCTTTGACCACTTTAGCGCACTGACGAATCAAAGAATAAAACAGCAGTCCAACGAAAAAGATAAAATAGCCATAAATAATCTTAAAGGTTAGCGGGTTGTTTCGCAAAATTATGATTGTGTACAACATGTACGACACATAGGTGGTGTTGTTGATAAAGGCCAGGGTCAAAAAGGGACTCCAGAAAATGCCGTAAGCGTGCAGGTCTCGACAGACAAGCAACAGACTCTGACTCAGTTGCATGTACTTGTTCCAAATGTAAATGTGTTTACGCAGTGAAATTCTTTTGGAAGGAGCCGTTTCAAAAAATCGGTTTAATTCGACCAATTGGGACAAGATAGATCGCTGACGAATGCAGATGTACTCACAGGACATGAAGACATAGATGATCTTTGCAAACATTTCTGTTTGTAAGCATTTGATATGCACAAGAAACAAAAAATTAATAAAAATCCAGATATTCCAAAAAATTTTACAAATCACTTACCATACACAATTGCGAAAGCAAAGGATGGAACCATAAAGAGCAAATAAATCGTGGATAAAATCGAAAAAACATAAACCGAATTGTACAGAATCATTGCATCGAGAAAGCCAAGACATGAAATGCTTGCTCCAATTATGACTCGATTCAGAACATATTTTGCTTTCGAGTGAAACAATAGAATTCTCTCGGAATCATCGAAACTCAACTCTGATCACAATTTAATATAAATTTGGCATGCATTATAGAGTAGAGTAATTTCGCGACATTAACTTGAGGGCTAAGCTTGTTCCTACCTGGCACGGGTTATTGTCGCGAAATTACAATACAACTTACTTTTCCCATTGATTTGAATCCACTTGCGATCCAAACCTACAGCAATCATCCGATAGCGAGTGTCAAGCATGCCATAATGAAACGATGCCAGTGAATTGAGGATAAAGTTGGTGGTCACAATGGGCAGGACAATGTCCATGGTTTTCCACAGCTGAGGTGGATACGTTTGATGGACCCAAATGAAAGGACTCGTCTTGAGGGTCTCCACCTTCCACAGGTCACTCGTTGCGGACTCATAGTGCAGTCCAATCATTCCATACGCAACGGTCCAAATTAAAATACAGAATCGAAACAGGAAATGACCCGCAACTTTAGACTGATTCTCTCTGGCTTGCTTCTCGGTGTGCACAAATTCCATCTGCACAAACAAAGCATTGTAGTGAGACTTGGCCAATGATTTGATCAGATTGAGGAGATTGAGGAGAAATCGTAACATTTTTCAAATTTTTACTTTGGAGTCATACTCCAACAAACTTTGACAATTTGACAAGAAAGTGCACTTGCTTTTATACTGAAATTACACTCGTATTTAAATCATTTAGGCATTGATTTTACATTTACAATGTTAGCCAATTTTCAAGTTTTCAATTTTTAAAACTTCGAATAAGTTTTATTGTTTTATTAAGTACACTAGTGTTATCTTATCTGCAATAAAAAATTATTGTATTTTTAAACTGAAAATTAATAAATCAATTTTTTGATTTGTGTTGTTAGCAACATATACAATTCCATTGGAAATCTCACAACTTTCTAGGAAAAATGTCTCTCGAGTTTTTTTTATTTGTTAATGGTAAAGTGAGTAGTTGGTCACACGTCGTGATAACAGGACCACAACACGTTTGGCATATTCTGAGCAATAAAAATAACCATTAGAATACACAACCATTAGGAAAGGCCCATAAACAACTTTTTGATGACTTTAGCGGCTCAAAAGTACAGAATCTTGGAGATCGTAATGATCTTAATGAGGTTCAATTTGAAGACAATTTTTATGACATTCATCACTATCGTGAAAAATATGATTCACTGAAAATGAACTTCGATCAATTCGATAGATCGAATCGCGATTAAATCTACCTTTAGACATCAGAAAGGTCAGTCTTTTTTGAATACTGATTTTGGCTGTTCCAATTCAATCTCGGCAATTCGGAATGTGCTTCAAGACGGGCAATTTAGTCTTATCGGTTGGAGTATTTAATGCATTATTAATGGAAACTGAAGCAAATGATTAGCGAAAGCAAATCAAAATCACATTAAAACAAAAATAAATAAATAATATTCATATTTATAAGTGACATTTAGAAGTGACATTAATTTTCCATTTAGTCCAATTTTAGATTTTAAAAACTTCAAAACAAGTTTTATAAAATATTTTGCAATGTCATCTTATCGACAATCAAGTGTTAATGAATTTTCAAAAATCAATTCTTTGGTTTTATGTTGTTAGAAACGTATACCACGCAATTGGAACTCGCAGCTTTATCAGAAAAATGTCTTTTATTTATTTTTTTGTAATAACTTATAAGTGAGTAGTTGTAAACCATTCGTTTGGACAGAATCAAAACGATCCCGGCATATATGCCCAATCATTAGGAATAAATCAAATATAACTTTGATAAAGTTTTTTTGTGACTGAAATTGAAAAAGATAATGCTGACGGCAATAGTGTTTGTTGAATTTTTCGGTCAAATTGCGTGCATTAACCGATATTTAATCGAAAGCTGGTAGAATCACAATTCGAGTTGAATCTGACTTGGTTGGCTGAGCTCATTGAGTAAATGAACGTATCAATCAACATTAGCTTTTGAGAGAAGCGAGTTGGTGTATATGTACTTTAATAATGTCTTTTATAAAGGAACATTGTTCTTTCGTACTCTCCTTCGGCCAAAGAAATCACAATTTATTTGCCATTTATGTATCCGTTCGAAAGTTTAGAATATAAACAAGACATGCAATGAAATCAATTGATTGTCATCCATCATTTTACAATGATTTGTGAGTGTCAATTCAACATTCTTGTTTCGAATCTTCAGCCATTCGACTACGATGACAGAACCCACAAGTCATCATTATAATGCATAATTATGATTATGCATAATCATGAGTTACTTCTTTTCTTTTCGTTTCCGTATAATTTTCTAGGAACTGAGCCATTAAGACATCCGCTGCACTCTATACACACAAAAAATATTTAAATCAATTTTTTAGTATGTGTTGTTAGCAACATATACAACTCAATTTGAACGCCCAATTTTCAAGAGAAAGTCACGTGTTTTTAACAATAAAAAAAGTTGTGTACCAACCAGAACTGAATCACAACAACTCGGGCAAATATTATGGAACAGCCGACCATTAGAAAGGACAAGGAAAAACGTTGATTACTTTTGCAGGTAAAAAATAGAGCAGAATCTTGGAAGTTCCTTTCGTATTTAAATTGATGAGTCATAAAAGTTGTTTTCGTGACCTTCCTATATTCATTATTTCAAATATGGTCGAATTTATTGATAAAAATGAAAAGATACAGTTAAAAGAGTAAAAGATAAATATACGAGATAGATAAAAAGAAAAGAATATATATACAGATAGATGAATGATCATTTGAGCAATCAATTCACAAAAATAATAATAACTTAGGTTATGGGAGGATCCCAATTACGGAACTTGATGATCATGTCAAACGAGTCACAGGCACAGTCTATCATCAAGTTTTCAATCACACGCGGAGGCATCCGAAAGGTGTCCTTCAGAAGGTTCAGACAAACGTTGTGGATTGCCCCGCGAGAACCGAAAATTAGCCCGTGGACCCGGAGTTCAGTGACATCGGTGTAATCTTGCTGATGTATCCACTCGATGATATTGCCTTCGATCCGAGTGTACTTGTCGCGCTTCGTCTTGTCGTACTTGTCCAAGCTGCTAGCATTGAACTCGTAGCTAACGCCAACGTCCAGACAGAAGGCAATTTTGCTTCCAGGTTGGATCAGAATGAGGTCCGGGACAAGGTACTTCCGGCTATTTTCATCAATCCTTTCTCCTGAGATGGTCAAATTTTCAAAGTAGATTCTCTGCTCGCGATAGCACCGATAGTCGAATGATCGTAAGTGAGTGCAGATTCTGTCCAGTATGCGATCGTGTCGAACGTTTTGTTCAGATTTGGTCAACTTGCATATGTTCAGGATGTGGAACATAGTTTTCTTCTCCTGACAGCAGAGACACCATTCTTCATGGTCGACCATCGCACCTGCTCGAAGCTTTAAAAGCTTTGTCTTTTTCACTTCCGGAAGATCGGTCAATCCAGAGAGGTGCTTATTCGCCATGTTTCCGCCAATCAAGAAGTTTACGTGACCGTCATTGATTTTCCTCATGTCTTGCAACAATCGTTTTTGGTTGTCGTTCTCAGCTGGGCACAAACGATTGATGCGTGAGATTTCATCTTGGAACCATCGAGATTTGGTCATCGCCCGTACAAACCATGAGTTGGAGTACGATAGTCGATTCATGCGATTTAGTGCCATTCTTGGGACTTCATAACGAAGTTGAGTGAGGGCAAGGCCGCCCAACTTGTTAGATAGATAGAAGAAGGAGGTAGGGGTCATAGGTGGTAGTTCGAGAATTGTTTTCACCGCTTTGCGAATGCGACAATCGATTTCACCGAGAGTAGATGCTAATGTCTTCTCGTGAACCAATCGGTGAATCGTTTCTGGAATCAGATGGTTTTTGATAAGGTACAATTTCTGTACTGCGGAAAGTGAAGCTGAGGTGATACGATGCAACTTGAAGCAAATGTCAGTTGACTTGAACCGATGGCTATCGTCTAAGTCGATAATCGCGCCCAGATAACGGAAGGAGATCACGGGGGCAATAGATTCGCCATCTATTGAGATTTGCTCGTCTGACCCAAAGAGGACAGTTTTCGATGCATTAATTTTCAGTCCAACTTTGCGGTAGAACTCAATCGAAATGGCTGCCAACACTTCAATCTCTTGTGCACTCTTTCCGGCCAGAAGAGAATCATCCGCAAAAGCGAGGCATCGTAGAATTCGACCATCGATTGGGAAGCCCATGTGTGATAGGTCCAAGGTTCGAAGCAGTTGGTCGATAACCAAATTGAAAAGAATAGGGCTCAGAGGGCAACCTTGTTTTACGCCTCTCCTGATCCAGATTTTCCTTGACCTCTGATTCTTGAATTTCAAGATAGTTTGTCCGTCACGGTACATATTCCGTAGGAGAGTAATGTCCGCTCGCTTCATTCCATTTGCTTTGCAGATCGCGAAGATGGATTCCTGGCTAACAGCATCAAAGGCCTTCGATACATCGATGCCAGCGATGGTGACCTTTTTGTGGGACAGGTAACGGCAGACCGTTATCGATTCGTGAGCGCCATCCATCGGTAGGAATCCTTTCTGACATGGATGAGGGTCCAGCTGGTCTTGAAGCCGTAGGGCTAAGATGGCGGTGAGAGTGCGGTATGCGATGAACGACTGTGATGGGACGGTAGTCGGCTGGGTTAGTGGAAACTTTCTTTGGAATGAGTGACGTAGTCAACTTCCTCCATCGTCCGGAATGTCTTGTGTCCATTATCACATTGGTTGGTAATTCGAATTTACTGTGGCAAGGGCATATTCGCTCACGGAAGCAGATTTGAGACTTGAAGTCATTTTGATTAAACATATGCTATACGAAACTTTTGATAAATAACATTTTGTCGATAATTTTGATTTATTTAAATGATTTAGCATTAAATATTAAATTGATTGGATCAATTTTCATTAAAACATGATCTAAACAAAACTGATTCTAGATACAAAAATGTCTCAATTTATTTTTCATTAATGTTCAATTGGGCTTCTTGTTGGCATCAATGATGCCATTATCTTTGTAAGTGTTCATTACGGGCATGAGAGTTGAGACTAAAACAATACACGAAGCAAGGATAATTGAACAACAAAATAACCGATCAATAAAGTGTAGAGCAAAATCACACTTCTTATTTTTACCATTTTGAATTCGAAGATACATAAAAATCTCAAATATAGACAATCTTAATTGCATAAATTGCAAAAGGAATATGAGAAATGCTCGTCAGTGGCAAGCATTTCTTAAAACATTTGAATCGCATTTACTCTAAAATTTGTTGCTTCGAATTAAGTTTGAAAATGCTTTATTAGCAAAATATAAAATACTCTACCAGAGTATTTTATATAAATCATTCTCCATGGAGATGTCGTCGCAGAATTGTAGATAAAACACCTCAAGTCTGCACAAAATGAACAAATCCACTGTGGATTATCCACAGTTCGATTGTCCAATTCTCCATAGAAAAAGGCATTATCCAGTTGAATCATCAAATGGCTCATCAAATCATGAATTGATTGTGCAGATCAACTTTTGTAAATCACACTCGCCCTGTTTAACATCGTTGATTGAATCGTCAAAATTAATGTACAGCTTGAGAATTTCAATTTTGGCCACCATTTGGCCAACAGCAGAATCACCCGATCCATTAGAATTGTCTTGACACCCCAGGACTCCGATCTCAGATACTAATCGATGGAACAACGTAATCAAATGAAAGAGAAATGGTGGTTACGTTGGTCAGAAAACGAGTGAGCAGTTTCACCGAGCCACCATTAAGCCAATCAAATTCGAGTCGATTTTAATCAACTTTTGATACGGAAATTCTCGGTTCGAAAAGTTCCCGCATCCCTGCCATACGGGTTCAAGTGCCAAGGCACTGAGGCACAGATGCACTGTAACAGTGCATCTGTCATTGTTCGCCGGTACCATTTCTATAAATGACCATGATAAAGTAGCATTTTAAATACCTTTACAAATGCAAATATTTAGCAGTCATTGCATGTCCAATTGGCTACCACTTTACTACCACAAAGTTCACATTTAATGTACGATATGACTCATATCATATGAGAGTTTTGAACACCGAAAAGTATCATGCAAACCATGTGTTCTGATTTTGAGTGTTGTTAATCAGTTATAATGACATTAAATTGACAATTGGACAATTCTATCCAGAAATCGTGACATCTTTTTGGTGTTTGAATTAGATCAAATTGTGGGCTTTTACAATATGATGATATCAAAGGTTTAGGGTGAAAATGATTGAAGCTTAATTGCTTGTAATCATGATTGACATTTTTAACATGATTCTCAAAGTTTATTTAATGATTACATTTTGTATATTAAAATACAACTTTAAATTAATTTGTTTAATTAACTTTTACATTCACAAGGAGAGAATGAAGTAAAACAATAACTTACACAAAACTCTAAAATAGCAAAATCTCTCCTCCAAAATAGAAATGTTATAACTAGTAAATCTTTTGTTGATTTTTGATGATCCAAATAAATAAGACGGCAACATAACCGATTATCTGAAAAAGACAAATCTGAATGAATATAATAAGGTTTATAGTAAACAAATACAGTACCACATTGAACGACTTTGATGTGATTCGATAATCACCAAAAAGGTAAAATGCATATTGATGCATGGAACGAGGTACCAACAGGGATTCAGCCTAGCAGAACAAAGAAACAATTTCACAGACATTTTGTGTCAATTCTCCTTACCACCAACAAACGTCGACCTTTGACCAGAAAATTGGTGTGTTTCAAATCTTGATATCGCATGTAGAACTCTGCATTTTGACGCAAAATCGCATGATTGCCCTTGACCACTTTGGCGCACTGACGAATCAAGGAGTAAAACAACAGTCCAATACAACAGATGAAATATCCATAAATAATTTTGAAAGCCAACGGATTGTTTCGCAAAACGATGATTGTGTACAGCATGTAGGACACATAGGTGGTGTTGTTGATAAAGGCCAACGTCAAAAAGGGACTCCAGAAAATGGCGTAAGCGTGCAGATCTCGACAGACGAAGAGCAAACTTTGACTTAGTTGCATGTATTTGTTCCAAATGTAAGTGTGTTTACGCAAGGACACTCGCTTGGAAGGAGCCCTTTCAAAGGATCGATTCAATTCCACCAATTGGGACAAGATAGATCGCTGACGAATACAGATGTACTCACAGGACATGAATACGTAGATGATCTTTGCAAACATTTCTGTTTGTGTACAAGAAACAAAATGAGTAAAATGATTCAAAAATATGTACAAAACAAATCTTACCGTACACAATTGTGAACGCAAAGAATGGAACAATAAAAAGCCAATAGATTGAGGACAGAATCGAAATGACATAAACCGAATTGTACAGAACCATTGCGTAGAGAAAGCCAAGACATGAAATGCTTGCTCCAATTATGACTCGATTCTGGACATATTTCGCCTTCGAATGGAACAATAAAATCCTCTCGGAATCATCATAACTCAACTCTGATTACAATGAAATGTTTCAATTTGACATTTGACTATATCGTAATGTAAATTCGCGACAATAACTTGTGGGTTAAATTTGTTGCTACCTGGAACAGGTTATTGTCGCGAAATTACAGTACAACTTACGTTTTCCATTGATTAGAATCCACTTGCGATCCAAACCTATAGTAATCATCCGATAACGATACTCAAGCATACCAAAACGAGCGGAAGCCAGTGAATTGAGGATAAAGTTGGTGGTCACAATGGGCAGGACAATGTCCATGGTTGGCCACAGCTGAGGTGGATACGTTTGATGGATCCATATGAAAGGACTCGTCTTGAGGGTCTCCACCTTCCATAGGTCACTCGTTGCGGACTCATAATGCAGTCCGATCATTCCATATGCAACGGTCCAGATTAAAAGACAGAATCGAAACACAAAATGACCAGTAACTTTCGACTGATTCTCTCTGGATTGCTTTTCGGTCTGAACAAATTCCAACTGTAGAAACAAAGCATTGTAGTGGGACTTGGCCAGCGATTTGACCAGATTGTTGAGATTGAGGAGAAATCGTAGCATTTTGCAAAGTTTTTCTCCGGATTTATACTCCGACAAACTATGACAATCTGACTAGAAGGTACATTTGCTTTTATACTCAAATTGAGTTCATGTTTGAATCATTTAGAAGTGATATTGATTTTACATTTACCCGGTTTTTATTTTTTGAATTTTTTGAATTATTAAATTTTTAAAACTTCGAAAAAGTTTTATCAAGTTTTATCTTATCGTCAATCAAAAGTAATTGAACTTTCAAGCCGAAAATGAGTTAATCAATTTTTTGATTTGTGTTTTTAGCAACGTATACAATTCCATTGGAAATCTCACAACTTTCTAGGAAAAATGCCTCTTGTTTTTATTTGTTGTTGGTAAATTGTGTAGTCGTGCGCCATTCGTAAAGGAACAGGACCACAACAAGCTCGGGCATATAATGAGCAATAAAATAACCATTAGAATACACAACCATTAGGAAGGGCACGAAAACAACTTTGATGACTTGATGGCGGTGAAAAGTACAGAATCGTGGATATATTGCCGCATTTAATGAGGTTCAAATAGAGTAGAATTTCAATTCTTTTAAAACTCGGATTTCCAAGCCTACAGGCCTGATACCTAAATTATGACAGATTCATCTGAGTGAATTTGTATGTGTATTCTACTGCAATCAAATCACACTTTTAGATTGAAATATAAACTTATTTGCATAATTCTAAAATATTCATAAATATTCAGATGAAAGGAATCTATGAAAGTTGGTGTAATGGATTTCAATGTTTCGCCGTAATCTCCTTGGGCTCTAGCGCAGTCAAAGATATTACATTTTGTTTGACATTTCAATGATGGTTCAAAGTAAAACCAACAACCATTCGACGATGACAGAAGCTACGAGCAAGTTCTCTTTATGATCATTTACTTTTCGTTTTCGTTTCCGTATAGTTTTCTCGGAAAAGAGCCATTAAGACATCCATTGCACTCTACACAGCAAAAAAATATTCAAATCAATTCGTTGGTTTGTGTTGTTAGCAACATATACAACTCAATTGGAACACACAATTTTCAAGAGAAAAAGTCACGTGTTTTCGACAAAAAAAAAGTTGTGTACCAACCAGTACGGAAGCACAACTCGGGCAAATATTATGAAACAGCCATTAGAGAGGACACCGAAACAACGTTGATTACTTTTGCGGATTAATTTATAGAATTTAACATATAAATTAACTGAGTTGCACGATTTATGGTTGATCCAATCAAACTAAAATGTTTTGAGAAAACAAAATCTATAGATAATATATTAAATTGAAGTAATTATATTACTAAATTAATAATATTTATTGACCAAATTCGCATGAATGAATGTCAAGCATGTTTTGACTAAACTCGAGAGCTTTACAATTCTCTATCTCTATGAATCAATTAATCACTCGTTGAGACAATTGCCTATTGAAAACTAACGATAAAATTCATTTATCTAAATAAATAAAAAATTAGATTAAACAATTGCTGAGCCACTTCCTGTGGGCTCTGTGCATTTATAAATGGCAAAAGGAAAATGAAATGCAAACACGCTCGTCAGTGGCAAGCGTTTCTTTAAACATTTGAATCGCAATTACACTAAAACTTGTTACTTCACATTATGTTTGAAAATTCTTTATTAGCAAAAAATATAATATAAAATACAAATATAAAATTGGGTAAAATACCAAAGCGGGAAATAGTTATATATAATGAAATCAATACAATTAGAGCAAACTTAATCTCGATCGAACAGCTTATTCAATGACCACTTTTTGACACCACCATAGCCATATGATCCAGAGTAGACCGAATGCAACTTGATGCACTGCTTCCATGGTTGAAGTGCCAATTTCAGACAATTGTCATGCTTCTTGTAACGCTCTTTTTCTTCCTCCTCGTCTTCATCTCCTTCTGCTTCTTGGTCAATGTTTTCTTGATCAACAGCAATTTCTGGTTCGTTTTGTTGTTCGTTGTTCTGCTGTGCATTGTTTTGTTGTTCATTATTTTGATGCTCATTGTTTTGCTGTTCATTGTTTTGCTGTTCATTGTTTGGCTGTTCATTGTTTTGTTGTTCATTGTTTTGTTGTTCGTTGTTCTGCTGTGCATTGTTTTGTTGTTCATTATTTTGATGCTCATTGTTTTGCTGTTCATTGTTTTGCTGTTCATTTTCGTCATCATGGTTATCGTATTCTTCATCCTTCGGTTCACAAATAGTGCAATCAAAGTAGGCATCGTCGTAATGCAGTATTTCCAAATTGGGAAACATTTTGTCCCACTGAATTGAGTCGAGTTGATCGTGTGAAGGAAGTGCTGCATAGATTTGGATTATTTTCACCGACGGAAGCTGAGGAATCGCTTCAAAATCACGTATTTCTGGTTCTTGTTGTAGTGCATCCTCATTGTCCTCATTGTCGTCCTCTTGTTGATTCGCATGAAAATGCACATCGAGATACACCAGTCGCTTGAGTGGTCGAATGAGTTTGATGAATTTGTATATTTTCTCAACACCCGAGTCGATTGACAGTCTCTCGAGTCGGTGAAATCGTGCACAAAAGGTGCCCATCGCAAAGTTGGCTTCACTAAACTGGAGATCGGGTAGTTGAGTGAACTTGGCCGTGAGATTATCATCGTAACGTAGAAATGTGCCCAATTCGATATTGTCATAAGTTAGACCATCAATTGCGATTGATCGAAGTGATCGACTCTGTGCACCATACTCGACCAGAGAATCATTCACCACGGAGATGTCATCCTGAAATTGTAGATAAAACGCCTCAAGTCTGCCCAAAATGGACAAATCCACAGTTCGATTAGCCAATTCTCCATAGAAAAATGAATTATCCAGTTGAATCGTCAAATGGCGAAGTGATTCGAATGAATTGATTGTGAAGATCAACATTTTCAGATCACTTTCGACCTGTTTCACGTCGTTTGAATCGTCAAAATTGATGAACAGCTTAAGAGTTTCAATTTTGGCCGACCATTTGCCCAAAAGCTGAATCACCTGATCCATCAGAATAGTCTTGACGCCCCAGGACTTTTCTCCAATGCTAATCGATGGAACCACATTACGAACAGAAAGAGAAAGCGTGGTTACGTTGGTCAGAAGACGAGTGAGCAGTTTTACCGAGCCACCATCAAGCCAGTCAAATTCGAGTCGATTTCGATCAATTTTAGAAATTTTCGGCAAATTAACGGATGATGAAATCAGTTCATCGTGATAAGGCAGTGAAAAAGGCGATGAAACTTTGTCATCATCATCATCTTCATGACCAATTACGATGGTCACATGTTTGCGTTTGAAACAGACAGACTGTTGAATGCACTGCCAGGCGGGACAGACTCGATCAATTAGGAGTAGATCTCGGAGAAATAGTTTCGAAAAGATTGTGCGAAGACAGAGCACAGGGAGATCGATGATGTTCTTCATGGTGAACGCAAAAAGAGAGAATTTTCAATGTTTGATGAAACCGATTGAGCGATACTCGAGATCTCGCTGCGAGAGGGACAAAACGAACATGAAACGCAAGTCATTTACTGAGCCAAGCAAAAGCCTTGTGCTAATGCCATCGACTGTATTTCCATCTGTAGCCCAACAAACAAACTAATGATATTAGTAAAGTGTAGTAGAACGCGTTGTGGTGGTTTGTGTTTGTAATGTTGCATATGTTTTATAACAACAGAGACACACGATCAAGCATAGTAGTGGCATTGCTCGTTACCACTGCATTGGCAATGTTACTAATGTTTACTCACAACAAACACATCTGTCCAACTGAATTGCAATTGAAATTGATTGGGGTGGCCTGTTTTGCTCGTCCAAATTGCAAATACAGCTCAATCGTGTATTGAAAATTCACATTTTTCCTCTGTAATAATCATTGATTGATCGAAAATTTCAATGAAAATATGAATCAAATCAAAAAGTGTCGTATTTGTGGTGAAATTGCGAGTGGTAAATTAGTCAAATAATATTTTCGTGAATTCTAACTTTGTTCCTTTTCTCACTTACAGGTTTCAACTATGATGTACTTTCGTGTGAATCGTGTAAAGTGTTCTTCTGTAGATATTCAACAAAACTTGAGGTTTGTTATCATTCTGTCGTTTTGTTGTTTTGATTATATTAAATTCAATTTTCATTTTTTATTTTTAGAAATTTAAATGTGAACGATATGGAGATTGTGAAATCAGTGTCTCAACTCGAAGTAAATGTCTCAAGTGTAGATTGGTGAAATGTTTTGCTGTTGGCATGAAGAAGAAAATTGTTACTCAAAACAATCAGGTTGATCAACTTTCATCGTCTTCTTCAATTGATAATGATCATAAAAGTGGAGCTGAACTTTTGCTTGAAATCAGCATTCTTAAGCGCATTTCTGAGTACGATATTAAACAAATTTCGAATTATCTCACCGAAAATTTAAATAATAACAATCAACTCAATCAAATTCAAACATCAAAGAGGCCCTCAATTGAGTTGAATGCATACGAACTAGAATGTCTAGAAGTGGCGCGAAATGCTTTTCGTTACGAACCCGAAGCAACCGTGATAAAACAGGCAACCGGCCAACAAGAATACATCGATTCGTTGATGCTCAACTTTGTGGTGTACATCAAAAAGAGCATGCACTTTTGTCATAACTTTGGCGCGTTCAATAGTCTCCCCAGTTCCGACCAATTAGCAATGTTGAAGCCATTCTGTAATAGTCTGTCCTCGATTTGGTATACATTTGGTTGGAAACTTGAGAGGAATGGAGTTCTGGTGGTTACGGTGAGCGTTTTGTTGCTCAAATTCACAATTAACATTATTTTTACTATTAGAACGAACCAGAAACCGAAGCCACACTAGTACCAAACGAAATCGTATACGAATTCGGTAAAAACCACCAAGAAATTCAAAAGTCCTTCAACTACTTCAATCGACTGTATCATTTCATGGAGAACGATGTGAACATTCGCGATCTGGTCACAACACTACTACTGTTCAAAACACAGCACAATTTATCATCATCTCGGGAGAACATTCGTTATCATCACTATTTGTACAGTTTACTACTGCAACGTTATCTACAAAACAAACATCGAAACCGAAAGCAAGGAAATCGTAAATATGTTGCGCTGATGCGTCTTTTGGATAAGTTGGACGATCATATTGAGAGGTCAAACAGGGCGCTGGCTAGTGAAGTTGGTGTCGCCAATTTGCCTGCAATTATGCGCGAATTGAATGATTTGGTTTGATGTTTTTTTTGCACACACTGCAGTTTTAGGAAAAAATAGACTGCATACACAGGTGTGAGCTAATGTAATCGAATGTTTAGCCCTAGTCGATTGACTTGTGACTAATCTCTACCGGTCAGAGTCTATCCCCGCTCAATGCACACAGCATGCTTTATCGCAACAGTCTGCACAATTTGTCAGAAAATATTACTCTTTCCTGTTCCTCAAATTATGCTCAGTGTATTTGTCGATTTCTTGGACAAATTTCACTTTTAAAATGTATTATGTCTAATTCTTCAATATTTCGGACAAAAATTTCCAATCCCATTTTAATTCGCCAATCAAGTTTATCAACTCAATCGTCGAATTTGAAGAATCAAATTGACCAACACACAAATATAACCACATCATGTCAAACATTAACCACCTAGTTGATGATTGTTTAAGGCAAGTCGCGGCTCAATTTTGGTTAAAAATTTTCAAATTATTTTAAGATCTTTATTTATCAGGTATCTCATTATCTATCATCTGACAAAAAATTAGATCAATATTCCGACTGGAAGTCAAGAAAAATCAAAATTTCCAGGATGCACTTTTCGCGTTTGCCCCCTACCGGCCAATGCATGCCAGTTCGTTTTTCCTTTCTCCTGCAAAACTCGACCGATCCATTTTGTTTTTGCCATATTTCATACAAAACTTAACCGATTTTGTTGAATTTGGGCTCAAATTAAAGCTAACAAAATTTGCTAATAGGCGATTTGAAAACATCTATAAAATTGTATCTCAGTTTATTGTGAGATCTTATCAAAGTGTCAAAAAATACCCTACTTTTTTACATTTGATGATCTATTTCATAAACTAAAATTATATCTGGAAATGTTTTCAAATGCCAAGAAAGCCAATCGGTTTATCTTTAATTTAAGCTATAGAATTGCAAAATCGGATAAGTATTAAGCGAGCTATGGCCATTCAAAGATCATCTAAATAATATATTGAAATGTGTTAAGGGGGCAATTCGTAAAGGACGTGTCCGCGACTGTCCTTAATGACAATTTTAGCATTGTTATCACTTCAAGAATTACTTCAAGTCACACCAGTTTGCCGTCGATGGAAAGCATTATGCGATCGTGTTGCTGCACAGAGAAAGTACCTTTACTTGTGTTCGAGCAGTTTGTGTTTCAATATGTCGTACGACGGTGGACTAATTGGCCGTAAATCACCAAATAGGCACAAACCCTTGATAGTGAACAATTTGACATCACAAAGGCAATATACTTTGAAACTGATTGTTTACAAATTTCCGAACATAACTTCACTCGAAATTCGTCAACGACTGGCTTGTGACACCGTTCGTAATGTTACCTACTTGCTTGGACAATGGCCAAATTTGGTCAGCCTCAAAGTGTTCATTGGTGGTCTGTTTCTCAATTCGCGCATTACGACAAATGATTGGAATTCGTTACTCAAACAGGCAGGCACTTTGAAGTCACTCAAACATTTGACTGTTTGCGAGAACAATGATCACATGCCGAGTCGAGTTGAACTGCCTCAAAGTTTGTCCCGTCTGCACGAATTCTACTTTGGACTCATGTTTGCGCATTCTGCAAGGGCAATGAATCAAATTGGCCAGTGGAGAGAGTTGAACAAATTTGGTATGCTCATCGATACGGCTCCATCGAATGATGTTCCGTTAATCCGTGATCAGTACAAAAATGCACTGGCAACCAAACACGCCTCACCGATAACCGAACTAATGATTGATATGCGCTTTGAATGGTTCAAAACTGATTTCCTCTACAAAAGTTTCTATCCAAATTATGCATCACTCACGCATCTGTACTTACGAATCCATTCGCCACTCTCTTGGATGATGCTCAATTCTGGACTGCATCATTTACACAATCTTTCATACATGAGAATTAATAATTTCTTTCTTCCTCCTGGTGCATATAGAGAAAATCAAGCTTGGTCAAAGATTGCTAACGAACCAAAATATCCAGAATACCCCAGCCTGCACACACTACATCTGCTCTATGTTCCTCGATTCAAGTTTGACTGGGCCCCGAATGTGTTGACCAACTGCAGTGTAATGTGCATTGACTATCGTCAAATGAACAACAGTAGAAGTGAAGGCAAACTAGTGCTCAAATCGATGAAATTACTGCCCAATTTGTGTAAAGTCATTCTTGAAGATCAGGTCTACATTGTTCAACCAGGACATGTTGAGAATATATTCTTGTGAATACATTTTGGGACTGTGTTGTGCTCAATAAATTTTGTTCGGATCGCAATTTCAAAGTTGATTGAGCGAATGCACTAAAAATTTATTTACTCAAGTTTTACTAAGTATTGACACTCGAGATTCAATTTCAATTCATATTTATAATTGGATTATTTTTCATTACAACATTAAATAATAAATTGTATATTAAATTCCATTAAACGCGTCTTTAAATTTTAACCTTTTATATTTCCATATTACTCTCAATTTGAAAGTGAAATTCTATCAACAAATTTCCACTTTAGAAGTAAGGTAACTCTTAGGAATTGTTGATTTGGTCATGAGTAAAAAGTCTTGTGACAAAAGCTGTGACAAATTTTGACAAATGATTGATTGAAACAATTTATTAATCATTTAAAGTTTGCAAAAATCAATTTAAAACAAAATTAATCATTTGTCATTTTTAAAATATCATATAATAATTATTAAATAATAAATCATTTATTGACAGTCACGTGAAAATATTTTAAAAATCCAGAACAATTCCAAATTGAAATAAAATAAAATTGAAAATAATTATTTATTTCAATTTAAGTCTTACAATAGTGAGGATCGAAATATGAATTCTTTTCTCATATCTTTGGACTCTGCACTATCGCAATTTGTGTCACATCACCAGTTGTGATCGTTCTCGGATTGGCTATCGACTATGGAATTACTTGTACATTGGCTATTGCTTTGTGCTCGCATTTAAACTAATTCTACGTTGGATTGCATTTAAGCACGAATGGGCTGGCTACTTTGAGTGGGATCAGACTTGGATTGCATTCGATCCCCACCATCTTCTGTTCAATCGATATTCAACACTGTGCTGGACACTACTGCCTTTCTGTAGCATTTGTTTCCATTATTTAGTGTTCATGCAAACTGATCCGCTGATGATTAATTTCTGCAATTATCTCATCACTTCTCGTGGTGGCTTCTTTCAGCTCAATCCTCAATTCAAACTGAGGCAAAAATCACTTTTATCCTCAAAAGCTTTCAGTGAACTGAAACGTGTTTGGCGTTTGATTACCAATGTGAAGAATGTCAAATTTGATGTCGAAAATTATCCTGGAATTCTTAAAACTTCTCCTAAAACACGCGTTCAAGTTGTATTTCTCTCGATTCTTATCGATTTGGTTCGCGCATTTATGCATGTGTTTACATTAATATTTCTTGGAATCAGTTTCCTCTATTACTGTTACTATTTCTCCAAGCAGTATCAAATCGTAACGATTGTCACAATGTTGATTGACATGCTTGGAGCGTCATATATGCTTTTGACTTCCACTCGTAATTGTCTATACAGTCTCTATAATACTGTTTTTAAAGAAACAGTATTTTATTGATCACCGATTACATTGTTTGTGGGCGAGCTCATTAAGTCTGTGTTATATTTTTTTCTTATTACAATTGAGTCATTTGTTAAGTGGACACAATCAAAGTCCACCGAGAGAATTTTAGTATTTACAAGATAGAAAAGAAAGTTACAAAATATACAGAAAATTTTTTTTTTGATTTTAGGGTTTCTTTTTCACTGTAAAAACACTTGACAAAAAGTAGCACTCCTATATTCCAAGACACATTTTCTTTATTCTAATCCTCCCAATCCACCAGTTTCTGGTGGATTTTTCCAAACATTTCAACAATTTCTTTTGCACCTCTCTCGCTTCTAAAGGCAATCCTCGGCATTGATTTGAAGTCAAGATACCTTGCCCGGACTGGGTTTCGTAGGTCGTCAAGCTCGGGACAGAAAAACAGGAGATGCAAGCAATCTTGAGTTTCCCCGCATTTGCAGGTGTCTTCCCTTCGGATGTGGAACTTATAGAGATAATGTCCAAACTTGCCATGTCCCGAGACAAACTGTGTTGTTATGAAATCCGATGAGTAAAATTTGGCCAGTCTACGATCTTCGACAGAAGGGAAAAAAGTTTTGGTCCATTTTCCCTTGTTGCTGGCCCTCCAGTCGTTGCTCCATTCTTGTCGGCCACATTTACGAACAAAACGTTTGATATAGGACACCGGTGCTTTTAGCTTGTATGGCTGTCCGTTCACAGTCCCAGCCTTAGCCAGTTGATCAGCTCTTTCGTTGCCGACATGACCCACGTGTGCCTTGATCCAGTGAAATTCAATGGTCACTCTGCCACCAAGTGACTCAAGAATATCATGAATCGATTGGACCAGTTGTGTTGTACTGTTGACGTCTTTGAGAGCATCAAGCCCAGAGCGTGAATCACTGTACAGTTGGATGAGTCCTGTTAGGTTATCTTCGGCAAAACGCACCGCTTGTTGAATAGCCAGTAATTCTGCTTGGAAAACCGAACAGAAATTAGGGAGTTTGTACATCTCAGGATGGATTTCGGTTCCTTCTTCGTACACAGCAAATCCGCAGCCAACTCCATCGTCCGTCTTCGATCCGTCGGTATATATCTGGATCCCTTTTGGCACCAAACCCGGTTTCACTTCGTAAGTCACTTCAGCAAACTTGCAATTTGGAACTAGTTGGTTGGCTGGATGGACTAGCCTGGGGACTTCAGTCTGAATCTCCACCAAAAGATCACCGCATCGTAGGGCACCTTCTTTCTTGATCTCATCAAGTTTGACCAGCTAAATAATACTGTTAAGTTTCGTATATCAGAAAATGGCAATAGAATGGAATGATAAACTCAGAAAAAAATTATTCAATTATTCAAAGAAATTTGCTCTCTGTTATCAAGTTTTACTTGTTCATTGTTTGTCTCAATTTGTGCACAATCATGACCTAGCAATTCTCTATGTTTGGCATTTGAATTCGGCATTTACATCGAAAGCATTGGTTGCATACTTTTTGAGCAATATTCCGATCAATGTTTATCTAATTGCAGTTTTGTTCTTTCGGTCCGATTTCACAGGACTGAATCGAGTGATTATGCTTTGCTTTGTAATTACTCAATTTGCTGGGACTTTGATTTTGACAAGACCATTGCTCATTGTCACTCGATCTATCAATTCACCAGAGAAACATGTATTTCGATTGCTAAACAAATTGGACCGAGCGATCGGATGGAAAGTGAAATTCAGTTTGTACTACGAACGTTTGCGCACCGATGATAAAGTTGTCTTTACTGTTGGACCATTGGGATAAATAACTTCGCATTCGCTTTTTGAGGTTTGAATTGAAATAAGCAAAATACCAAATAATGTTTTGTGTTTTAGTTTATATTTATCTATGCAACATACATCATGTTCATGATTCGGTTCATTAAGGACTTTTAATACAATAAGTACAATATTAAATCTTCAAGCCATTTGATATTGGTGTGCACAATTTTTTCTTACAATTGTGCATGAATTAGGTTTAATTTATTGAGAAATAGACAAAAAGTTCAATTGAATATTGGTTTTTGCTGTAATTTTGTGTGTCAATAAACATTTACGTACGCATATCTATCATTTGCTTTTTTCATTCGTAATTCACAAACTCAATCGGTCATTTTCGTTACATCGTTGATCTGAACAAACAAATGTACACTTGCTAGTTGCATCAAACTTGATTGCCTTTCAACATTTGCTTTCTATACAGTGAACAGTGAAAAGAAACCGAAACGACCCAACCAAGTGCAACTCCGTTACTGTCGCGATTGCCAAAAGATAAAGGCGTTGATGATTTTTATGTACAAATATATAAAGAAAAACTGAACGAATGTCTTTCTTTTTGCGAATGATCATTTTAGTTTGGCTACTTTTTTGTCAACTTATTTACAAAAATGCACAAACAAAATGGGTCACATAAAATTCGATCACAATTTTTAATATCCGAAGAAGAAACTGAAACCGAGCTTACAAGCTGTGGGCTGGGCTCATGGCGTCCCGAGTGGTTGCAATATTTTGCCAATCCAATTGCTTTTCTTGTTTCGATTTCAATGGTCGCTGTGTTTCAGTCAATGGCTGGTTCGTTGGTCTACTCGACCATGAGTACACTGGAGAAGCGTTATGCCTTCGATTCGGGCATATCTTCGCTGCTCTACATTGCGGATAATATCAATTGGCTTATTGTGAGTGTTGTCTTGATTTTTTAAAGATATTTCATAATTTTTGTGACTTTAAATTTTGTGTTTCTAGACAAGTCCAATTGCGGGTTACTATGCAGTTCGCTTTAATCGCTCAGCCTTAATTGGCATGGGTCAAATCATCCTGAGTCTATCGTGCTTCTTAAGTGCTCTGCCCTATTTCATCTACGGACCATTCGCTGCGACTCATTCACAATCATCATCGTCTATTTTCTCAAATTCAACTTCATCTTCATCTTTATCGATGATTGAAATGTGTTCTACAAACGATGACCATTCAGACAGTTGTTCAACCAACCAAAACCTTAACACAGTCTGGCCTGCTGTAATAATTCTGTTTGTGGCAAACTTTCTCCGTGGAACTGGAACACTGGTCTACATGGTGATTGCACTGCCTTTCGTGGACGACAATGTTAGCAAGAGAAATTCACCAACATACATCAGTGTTATGCATACCATTCTGTTGATTGGACCACTTTTGGGTTTTCTGCTTGGGGCGTTTTGTTTGAATTTTTATGAAGATCCTTGGAGTGAGTCATTTTGGAGATAGTATGCAACTGTTTCTAAATCTAATTTTCATTTAGATGATTCTGGTTTAAGCAGAAATGATCCTCGTTTTGTTGGAGCCTGGTGGTTGGCCTTTATCATTGTGGGTTTCCTGAATCTCTTTACATCACTGCCAATGTTTCTCTATCCGGCTCAGTTCAAAAATGCCTCAGTAAAAGCTGTGACCATCAAGAAGAAGATGAAAGAAAGTGGAGGTAAATTAGATCATTTTAATTTGATTTTGGATAATTTAAGATTTTTTTCTCCAGGAACCAAAGAAGCTTTAATGCGACTGGTTCGGAATCCACTCGTGGTTCTTTTTACTGTAGGCAACACTTTTCGTTATTTTGGAACAATAGGATTCTTTACCATTTTTACAAAATATCTCGAAACCCAGTATCGACAGTCGAGTTCACAGGCAAGTTTCATCACAGGCAGTGCCAGTATTACACCTGTTTCGGTTGGTATCCTCATCGGTGGACTGTTCATCACTTGGTTTCGACCCAGTACTCGACTACTTTTTATTTTGATCTTTTTGGCGGAATTTTTCACTTTCTTCACTTGTGGTGCGGGACTATTTCTTGGTTGTGATCCAATTCGGTTGGATGGAGAAAAGTTGGAGGCAAAGTAAGTTTGTTAATTTTCCAGAATTTGAGATAATATTTTCGCTTAATCTTAAGATTCTCAATAGAATCGAGTTGCAATGTCAACTGTGACTGCTCAACCCAAATGTACACACCAATTTGTGGACCCGACTCGAGTACGACGTACTTTTCGCCTTGTCATGCTGGTTGCACTTCGTACAATTCGTCTAGTTTGGTAAAACTTTTCCCTTGTTTGACAATTCATTTTACTGTTTTTCACAAACAGACATTTGAAAACTGTTCATGCTTTTCTGGTTCTGCGACTAAAGGCTACTGTCCCACAGATCAGTATTGTCCCAATTTGATTAAATTCGCAACTCTACTCGCAATTGGATCTTTTGTTCAGTCAACTGCTAAGACGGGCAATTCACTGATCACCTTTCGAACGGTGGATCCAATGGATAAAAGTTTTGCGAATGGTGTGCTCGCGTCTTTGGTTTCGATTGTTTGTGAGTTTGTAGAATTTTTCCCAATTCAAATTACGAATAAACATATTTTCATATTACAGCTCTAATACCAGCACCAATTTTCTACGGATATCTAGCCGATTCGTCCTGTCTCGTATGGGAAGAGAAGTGCGGCAAACGAGGCAACTGTTGGGTTTATGACACAGATCTATTTCGATACAAATTCCTCGGTGTCTCAATTCTGTTCATGCTTTTGGGTAGTGTGTTTGATTTTATTATGATTTTCTATGCAGATAGAATTAAAAATTGGTATGACGATGAAGATAACGAAGAGGATGAAATCGAGAACGAAAAGAAAACAAAAGTAGAAACAACCCAAAATGAGATAAATGTAGAAAGTAGGCCATTTATGATTAACAAATAAACTTATCTACTCACTAGTCAATGACAATCTTCATGTTCATTTCATCGTTGCCGATATGTTGAAAGTCATTTAGCCTTCGGATTTGATTGATTTGTCTGACACTGTGGCGTGTTTGTGTTAGCAGCAGATGTACAATGTTGTATCATTCATACTTGTACATTGTGTACTTAGCAGTATGCCACTCACAATCACTGTGAGCAATTTACGCAAATGAAGATAACATTGCATTGGTTGTATTGCCTCAAGTACACTCACTCAGTGTCATGTGATAGTGAGTTGTGTTGCCATGTGAGAAACGTTATTTTGATTGATTCAATTTGTACACAAAGTTTGGTTTGTTAAATCGAAAAATTATGAATCCGATGAAGAAATGTCGAGTTTGTAATGAAATTGCAAGTGGTAATTCGAGTAAAAATTTATTTCGGGCTTATTTTATTAAAATTTTTAAAAATAGGATTTAATTACGATGGTCTTTCGTGTGAATCATGCAAAGTTTTCTTCTGTAGAAATTCAACACGACTTGAGGTTTGTTTTCATTATTTTAAATTCATTTTTTTAAATGTTTACAATAGAAATTTAAATGTGAACAAAATGGAAATTGTGAAATCAACATTTCAACTCGACGCAAATGTTCCAAATGTAGACTGATTAAATGTTTTGCTATTGGAATGAAGAAGAATAAATCGAGTCAAATTGAAAAAACAAACACAGTTGCTGAGAAAATGATAAATAAAATTGACATAATGTTGGAAATTAACATTCGTAAGAATATTTACGAAAACAAATTTGACGATCAAATTGTCGATTATGTTTCAAATGAAAATCACGAACAACAAATTCAACAACAATCAAAACGAATTCCAATTGAACTGAATCCATACGAACTCGAATGCATCACCACAGCACGCAATGCAATTGGATCGTTTCAATATGAACGCACAGCTCAAGTGATCAAACATGCAGCAAGTGCCAAAGATTATTTCGACTCATCATTGTTGAACAATATTGTTTACATAAAAAAGGCAATTCACTTCTGTCAACACTTTGGTGCATTCAACAGTTTGTCCAATGACGATCAAGTGATACTGTTGAAACCATTTTCAAACTATTTGAATTCAATTTGGTTTACTTTTCAATATGAAGACCATAAGGATGGAATGCTCATGTTTTTGGTAATTTATTGATTGTAAATTGACTTGAATTAATTATATCAAATGAGCTTTTTTATTTTAAACAGAACGAATCGGAAAGGGAAGCACTTTACATAGAACACGAAATTGTTTATTCTTGCTATCGAGATCATGAATCTGCTCGCAAGATGTACGAATACTACAATTCAATGTATCGTGCAATGGAGAACGATGTCAATATTCGGGACTTGGTAAAACATATTTCAAAATAAATTGAAATTGCTAATAACTTTTTACACTTTAGTTGTTAGCAATATTGCTCTTTCGAACTCAACAAAATCTATCAAGTTTAGAGAACATAAGGTAAATAAATTAAATATAATATTTAATAAATAAATAATTTAAGTAAAATATTTGATTTCAGATACCATCACTATCTGTACGGTCTAATACTGCAACGATATTTGCAGTACAAACATCGAAACAAAAAAGAAGGCAATCGGCGTTATCTCGTGTTGACACGAATTTTGGATCAATTGGACGAGATCGTTGATGAGTTTAAACAAGTAATTACTGTCAATTTTGGCACACAGAATATGTCACCACTTATGAAAGAATTGTTTGATTTACAATGACTAATAGATTTATTAACAATAAAACATTTATACAATCTATTTGCATTTTCTCACTCAAAGTTGAAGAAGCAAAACTACACTAATCATTTGGCTTATCATGTTTAATGTGTTTAATGTGTTTAATGTCTTCCGGTTGATTGCTTTTGATTTGATTAGATTAAGTGGCAACCTACTTTGTAGTGCTTGATCAGGGGAAAACCTCATGCGTACATGGATGCCGTCATCAAGCCTGAACACATTTGATAATTTTCTTATGTTTGACTTTATTACGTACGTTAATGTGTAGATGCAATGTAAATGTAAGTTTAGATTTATCTTTTTCAAGTGTTAACATTTTCATAACTAAAGCTTATTATTTTATAATTTTGTGTTTTCCAGATAAGTCAAGAGTTACTTTTTTATTAGTTCGTAACAATGGTTTAGGGTTTTATTGGAATGTTGGTTTACAACTTTGTTTAATTGTGTCTCAGTTGACGATGTTTGCCAAAATAGAATCGACATCGTGGGCATCGATGCTCAGTGTCCTAAAAAGATTTATTTGTTGCAATCAAACTTTTAATTCTGGTTAACTCACCTGAGTTTCGTCAATACAACACGGAATCAGACAGCAACCAAGTACGCATCTAATACAAATAAAGCTAATTTCTGGTTTCTGTTTTATTTTGATTGACTTACCCAAAACAACACAGAAGAGTACTCAACAGATAGGTGACCATTCCAGGAGTAGAAGTAATGTCCGTTCGAACGCATGCACGACATCGAGGACAAACCATCAGTTTGGAATCCATTCCTAGACGAGGTTTCACAATTACGGTGATTTCACGTGAAATTTGAGTTACATTTCGAACATAATATGGAGGTGGTGGTGGTCCTTGTGGTGGTAATATGTCCGCATCACGACCAACTGAACATGGTTGCGATTGAATTAATGGAATTTGTGACATTTTTAAATTTCAACAAAAATGCATCCAAAATTAAATATATTCAAACGATCGTGCTTTTATATGTGATTCCAAATTGGTGATCTTTATCTTGTAGGATTGTGACAGGAAAAGGTTCACTTCCTATTAGATTGACTAATGACTAATGTTGCATTTCAGAAAGGAATTGAACTAAACTTTTTGTGCTTAGAAACAAATGAAATTCTTTAATAATTCAATGCATTTTGAATGGATATTTACTGAAAGGATATTGCACTACTGACACAGGATGATTGTTGATTTAGCACAAAAAGGTTGTCACCAAAATTGACGCCCAAAAGGAAATTGATCATCAAATTTTAATGTAGAAAATTGTTTTAATTTGTCTGTTTTGGTTTAAAAATTTAAAATTCTACAAAATTGAAGTCTATTGTTGCTACAATCTAAACGAAGATCTAACATGATCAAACATGTCTGATCACGAGTTAGTGATCACCAGTCAGCCAAGCATTTCTGTTGCCATTCCAAATTGTTCTGAACCTGAAACTGAAGAGGAAATTCATCGTCGTCGTCGTGAGGATGAGAAATCTGGCAAGCAAGCAGATGTTGAAGAATGCTGCTTTTTGGATAGTTGTTGTGAGGAATGTTGCTCTTGTTTGATTGAATTGTGCATTTCGGGCTGTTCTAGAGGTGGCAAAAGTAGTAACGATGCTGATTCGGATTGTGACTGTGACTGTTGAGCTGAACAATCTTTGAATTTACATTACACAAACAAATTACTTTGCAAACATCAATATTTTGACAAATTAATTTTAGTATTCATCGAAAATATAAAATATATTTTGGAAATAAATGGTTTAAGGTTAGAGATAATTAAAATTTTGTAATAATCAAATGCAAAGTTGAAATTTATTGAATATTTATATTTGGAAATCGACATTTAATTCACAAGTTATCCGTAAATTGATGCCAATATAAATATATGACAATCATATTATGACTAATAGAATTTGTATTTTCATTCAGACTAAGATGGAAATCATAGATAACTAATTGTAGATTGCCAAACAAAAAGAATTAAGCACAAAAGGTTTGCGTAAGAATCGCAGTAATATTTTTTCAATGCTCTGTCTACACAAGCCAATACAAATGATCGAAACGAGTCTCAACAAGCCGGCTTGCAGTAAAGTCCACATTGGCGCTAATAGAGATGTCGGCCCTCCCTATTGTGACAAAGTCCAAGTATTTAATAAATAATTTGTATTCTTGTATTTCGCATAATGTGAAATACTACATCTCAATTACGTATTCTATTATTTAATACCCGGGAAATATTTTCAGGTAATTAAATATTCTGTTATTTAAATGTGCGAATTCGTTAACAATACATTGATATATTAAGACAGGACGCGACGATTAAAACATATTTGTTGATAAGTTTCTTGATGCTATTATCCACTTTTTCCAGATCTAAGTTTACAATAGTCGTGGTACGTATATGCAGCTCAAATAGCAATAATATTGCCAATATGTTCCGTTAAGCAATTCATTGGAAAATAGCAAAATAATTTTCTGGAAATCGATTTTTAGATATTTCAAATCAAACAAAACAAAAATGAGTTCACTAGTGCACTTTCGATTACAAAAGCTTGAAAATTTAATTAATTTAATTTTACGAAAATTAATCATTAACGAGCGAGTGAGCCACACAACTTTTGAAATTGCAATAATCAATTCTGTTGTGTAACATTAAAAGTTTTGTAAATTCTAAAGTTCCGAAATGGCGTAACGTCACCGAAATACTGTTATTTGAAAAATAGAGTTTAAATTTTCAATCAGCGGCTTGGGAACTTTATTTCGTTCAGTTCAACACAACATTTTACCCTTCTTGTTAGTTAGAGTTTAGTTTGATATTTGAAAAATAAAGATTTTGATCGTGCGATTGTGAAAATAACAAAGAAAATTCGATTGAAATTTAAATTTTTCGAACGCTTTCTTCTGGCCTATTTCAATGCCATCGAGGGCCTATTCGGTTATGAATCTAACTATGAAAAGTTTCTTATTAATTTAAAGAATGCATTTGTCATTGTGTTGTTGCTCTGCGAATCAATGCACTACGCCTTCCTATGGACCAGTCCACCACTGGTTCGCACCAGCCGAATGATCCACAATGACCTTGCCCTGCTGTACAGTGGACTCGGCGAAATCAATCTAGCAGCCATTGCACTGTTTGGTCATTCAGCTTACTTTCACTACAAAATGATCTTCTCGGTAGATGACAAGTTTTATGGGAACATTTTGCAAATTGTACGAAAAATTCTGTTTGGTAAAGAGAAATCAAATGGACAACAAATTGATTTTGAAATTTCGATTCTTTTGACGACTTCACCACAGAAAACCGGCAAATTTGATTGTACAAAAGAAGACAAAGTATTACATTCGAATGATGGGTTGCTTCTTTGCTTTAGTTGGTAAGTTTTATCTAACATCTAATACATCTAATATCTTAACTCATGTATTAAGCCCTATTCACCATCCACAACCTGTACTATCTCCTCTTCTATTCTGTTGACAATCATCTGCACTTCTTTACCGTCTCTGGAATAACCAACTTTGTCCTAATGCAAATCAATTTCGTTCTCTCCCACTTGTGTCATCTTTTCACTTCGATCAACGCAAACATCTCGACCATATTTCTCGCCTTTACACTGATCATCTTTATTCAGTTGAAACAAATCAATAAATTACTGAATCCTCGTCGTCGTGGTCGTCAGTACTTCACAAGTGCGTACTCGAGTGAATTCATTACGCATCACCAACAGATTCTTGTGATGGTCTCAGTTGCATATCGAATTTTTGGTAGAATGTTGTTCGCCTTCATGCTCATCCACGTGCCCATCAACACCTATTTGATCATGTCGATTGTGTTGGTTGGTGAATTTGAGATGTCCTTAATGTTACTGTTTGGAGTAGTTGTCTGCTTTCAGTTGATTACAATTTTTGTGTTTAATCTGATGAGCGCTCTGTACATTAGTCGAATTGTGCAGTGCATAAAGTATCTTTACTCGATGATATTTAGACAGAAGAAGATAATTCTCTATGGAACTTAGAGACGTCAACTGGTTTACTATATCCAGTATGAATCAAAATCCAGAAAGACTGGGCATCACTTATGGCTCCGGTGGATTCATTTCGATTAGTTGCTTTGCCAAAGTAATGTTTTTTTGTTTGTTTCATATTTATAAATGCTAATAGTTTTATTTTATTTTTCAATGATCAGTTTGTTTGGCTCTAAGTTCAATTCATTATGTATTGGTGTTTGTTCATCAAAACGGGTTAACTTGTCAGTATTTGTAAATGTCCGCATTATCAACTCATCCCGGAAACTCAAACAGCAGTTTCAGTCTCCGTTCCGAGCCATTATCTTTCATATCTGCTTGTAGTACAATGAAGAAGACGTCTGTTTCCATATTGCTCGTCGAGTTATAATCATGGCTTCAACACAGTTAGATTTTAGAGATTCCAGTTAATGATAAATTTATGATAAAATTAGAAATCAGAAAACCGTTGTATTTATATATCCAAAATCACAAACAAATCACACACACATTCTGTTGAACAGTTTTTTGTTATACAAATATTAAATGATATAATATAAATAATAATAAATAAATAGCGTTCCAATCATGAGGTTTGAATCAGTTTTGGTTTAAAGTCGCGAGCTCTTCACTAACACATTCCTAAATTCAGATTAATGGTTGTATTAATTAAAAAAATTAAAAAAATAATATAAATCGAAAAAGTCTTTATTGTTTACATTGATGAATATAGTAAAATGTGTCAAATATGCACACTACGAGGTAAAAGGTAGTAAAAGGTAAGTGATAGAGATAATAATTTGAGTGATTACAATGATAATGAGATTTAGAGCATATATATAGAAGTTAAATGTTGTACTTTGGAGGAACTTAAACATTAAGTTGAACTGTTCCAGGACGGACATCATACACCACTCGACCATTGGCTTGAGTTTTTTCCTGCTTGCGGATCATTTCAAGACACACAAAGAAGGCGGTCATTGCAAAAATGACAATCAGGTCCAGGAGCGAAACAATCACAAGAACAACGAGGCGTAAAGTGCGGCGATCAGTA